>CM076582.1:410072004-410295112 GCA_034641835.2 Pinus albicaulis
GATGAGTCTCCTGCAGCTCCTAAAGAAGAAAAACAAACAACAAAAGAAGATGATGGTGACTTATGTCCTTCTACATCAAATAGAAATGATATAGACAGTGGATCCAATGAAGAACCTGAAGATGATCTATCTAAAAAAGCTCCATCCAGATATGTTCAAAAGAATCATCCCGAATCTCAAATTTTGGGTGACAAGGAATCAGGTGTACGAACAAGGAGAACTCTTGTGGGATCTTCTAATCATTTGGCACTTCTATCCACAATTGAACCACACAATGTCAATCAAGCTAGCAAAGATGAATGTTGGAAGCAAGCCATGAATGAAGAGTTTGATCAAATTGAAAAGAATGATACTTGGGAATTGGTACCAAGACCACATGATAAAAATGTCATTGGAACTAAATGGATTTTCAAGAACAAGTTAAATGAGAATGGGGATGTTGTAAGAAACAAAGCTAGATTGGTTTGCAAAGGGTATACTCAACAAGAAGGCATAGACTTTGAAGAAACTTTTGCTCCTGTAGCTAGACTTGAAGCCATAAGAATGTTTCTTGATTTTTCAAGTTATCAACAAATCAAAGTTTATCAAATGGATGTTAAATCTGCTTTTCTTAATGGTGATCTAGAAGAAGAAGTATATATAGAACAATCGGAAGGATTCATTTTGGGAAATGATGCAAATCTTGTTTGTAGACTTAAAAAGGCTCTATATGGTCTCAAACAAGCTCCAAGGGCTTGGTATTATCGTCTTGACAAATATCTTCATCAACAAGGATTTTCAAAGGGGTCTCCTGATAGCAACTTATACACAAAAGTTGAAAATGATAAACTATTGATTGTGGTTGTATATGTTGATGATATCATTTTTGGGAGTAACGAAGAATCTATGAGTCAGAAATTTGCTTCTGTCATGCAACAAGAATTTGAAATGTCTTTACTTGGGGAACTAACATTCTTTCTTGGCTTGCAAGTGCATCAATCTACAGATGGTATATTCCTATCACAAGCAAAATATATTAAGCAAATTCTGAAGAAGTATGGCATGGAAGATTGCAAACCTGTAAGTACTCCAATGATAACCGGATGCACTCTCAGTTCTCATGATGATTCTCCCACGGTGAATCAACCAGATTACAGATCAATGATAGGAAGTCTAATTTATCTCACTGGGACTAGACCAGACATTATGCATGCAGTTGGGATTGTTGGACGATTCCAAGCTAATCCAAAAGAGTCTCACCTTCAGGCTGTCAAAAGAATATTAAAATATCTACAAGGAACTCAAGACTCTGGTCTATGGTATCCAAAGAATGCTGATCTTACTCTTCATGCTTACACTGATGCAGATTGGGCTGGAAGTGTTGATGATTGGAAAAGCACTAGTGGTGGTGCATTCTATATGGGACCCTGGTTAGTATCTTGGTTCAGCAAGAAGCAAAATTCTATTGCCTTATCTACAGCATGTTAGAGTCGATCCTTACAGCCCTCCGTCAGAGATCATTTCGCTTTTTGCATATCATTTTTTAGGTGTCTCGCTCATTTCACTTCGTTGCATTTCGCTAGGGGCATGCCATTGACTGATGAGGGGGTCTGCTTGTCTTTTTTTTCCTCGTGCTTGTACCTGCAGGGCTAATTAAAATTCCTCAAAAATCACTGAAGTTCAGGTCACTTCATTCATGGTCATAAATGATTAGTTTCGTTAAAAAGAGTTTTTAGTCCTAGAGTCTAGGGTTTTCAATCCTTTGCATACATGTAATAAAAGCCCGCAGGCCATGAGGTTGGTTTCAAAAGATTCTCATTTCATATTTTTATTCTCAACAACATTTGAAGACATTTCTAGTCCAAAACTCTATTTTGGAACTAGAAATTGTCAAATTTCATTTTTGTAATAATTGTGTATTTGTTTCATCATAATAAATTTGAAGGAAGCCTCTAATCTTTTCCAAAGCCAAATGCCAAATCCCTGCAAAAAAAACCAAGTGTCATCAATCCAAGACTCAAAAAAATAATGAAAAGCCAAAGGACAGCATTGTATTAAGTGATCAAATGACAAAGTGCCAAACATTATAAAAGTGGGTTATGGAGCGAATTTAAAATCAAAACTGATTTTTATGAGATATTTTACAACCCATATAAACCATTGGAAGACAACTCATTTGCACAAATTCTCAAGGCAGAGTTCGAATTGGTGAAGTTGAGGGGCGAAAACTTGTTTTTCAAAGCCGTGGACCGGAGGTGGAAGTGCGCGCTATGCACAGAGGAGGCACGCTATGCACAAGAGGCGCGCTACGCACTGGGCTTCACCGGCCTGTGCAAAATAGCACGCGCACTACGCACATACTGCGCGCTACTCACTGGGTGAGCGCGCTACGCGTATAATCTCAGAGCCAAAAAATTTCGCTCCTGCGTCGAGTTTCATGCCAAATCGCCTCAATCGGTTTGCAAGTAGGTTTTTCATGATTGCTCAGTAAATTTTGGATATGATTATGGTGTTTTGAGAGTGGAGAAACTAGCGTGTTTGATGTGGAGAAAGGTGAATCCTAGGTTCATTACAAATTCATTTCTTAGGGTTTTGAAAGACATATTGATAGTCTTGTGAAGGATTTCCAATTGTATTGTTGATATATATGCTTATACATCTACCGTCAAAAGTGCTTCTGCCTCACGCTCTCGCCTTTCTCCATTTCATCATCGGCTTGCGGGTATTATATTACCACTGTCATTGCTATTATCTTACTATGGTTATTGTCACATTGTTTCTCATTCTCCATTGACAAACAAAGTCCCGTATCCACTTCTCCCTTGACAAATCTTAACTACCATTGCAAAGGCTGTACACTACACTACAATCTTTTCTACTCATTTGTCAAATCCTCTTGTAATCAAAGTAGCGACTGTTTTTCATGCAAACCCATTTGACAGAGCCATTACCACTGTGGTTTTCCTATGATACTTTGATAAATATGTGACATATTTGGGTTTCGAGCATACACTGAACTTTTGTCTTCACTACACCTATATCAGCATATATATTGCAGACATCTTGTTTTCAAAGCCATGTCAGAGACGGATTCGGTTTATGAGCAGGAGTATGACAGTGATTCCACAGCAGAGGGTAATGTGCCACGGAGGTCTCACAAAAGTGGCAAAAGTGGTAAGCATCTCAGGGAGGAGCCTACTTCTTTGGCTCAATTGCAGGCTTGCCCGCTTGCAATGGATTGTTTTCAGCATCAGTCATGTTTCCAGTACTGTGAGATGATTTCACAAACCCAGCATCATCGTGAACTAGCTTGTCTATTTTTTCTACATTTACATGATGGTCGTGTAAACCGTGCCGGAGTAGCTTTCATTCTGTCACCAGAGACTATTGCTCGGGCCACCGGGATACCAAATATAGGAGAGGAATGGAACAAACGACAGCAGTTAGAGAAATCCTACTATGAGCCATACATCAAACCTGAGTTTATGAGGCAGCTGAGCAGGGTATTTCCTTTCAGATTCCTGAAGGATGAGTTTGCACCTTTGATGAAACTCATCATTCGATATTTCAGTTGCGAGGGCAGATTCTCGCGTCTCAATACGTACCATGTCCGTTTTTTGATGCATTTCACGAGGGTACGTATGATGAGCATTCCATACTTCATGTATCGCAACATAGAGAGGATGACAATTTTTGTACAGAAGAAGACCCCAGCACAGCAGCATAGAAGTATATATCATTACGCGCTGATCAAAATCATGGTGTACATCAGTTGACACAGCAGGGCATTACTTGGGAGGATTTCATCTCCCATGACTTCTTCACAGCGCCGCAGCCGACTCCCGAGGTAGTTCATGATGAGGGAGAGCCTTCACACCAGCCTGACATTCCTGAGACCGAGCATATCAGTGCTCCAGTGTATGTGACATACCAGCGAGGCCACAGGGCCTTATTTGTAGCTACACGACGAGTACTATCTCCACCCGAGGTGGAAGGGGTCTTGTTGACTTCATCAGTAGCGCGAGTATTATCTCCACTAAGGGTGGAAGGGGTCTCGCCTTCTTCTTTGGCACAGGTACAGATTCAGGACAGAGTCAAGAGGCCTATGCACGATGAGGGCCCATCAGGCGGTCGAGACACTGATTTCACATTCATCGATGTTGATGCGAGCTCTCCTAGCTCGAAGCTGAAAGAGATCATCCAGGAGAAAAAGGCCGAGAATGACACGCTGAAAGAGAAATTGCAGAGGGCTCAGTGGGTGATAAACTACCTGGAGCAGCGTAACAAACAGCTAGAGGATGAGCACACACTTTATGAGCTGCGACGAATCCGTGAGGATCGACAATTGGCCCGGAAGAGACCTGGTGATATGACACCGGCTGATCGAGATTCTTGCCTCACGCATGTTAACATTCATCTGGAGAAATTTTTGGCAAAGGAAAATAGAGACAAAGACATGCTTCGTCACATGAAAGGTCATTATTGGGCCCGCATGCACGTCTGCAAGGCAAAAATGAAGATTCTAAAGAGGAGGTTGAGCAGTGCACTAAAACGGCGGAAGAGGCCTGATCCACTCCGGATTTTGGCCGAGGCTTCGTTGGCTGGGCATGATACATGATGGAGGATCTTCGCTCCGAATTTGAGCAAATTTGAAGAAGTTTTTGTCATTTTGGAAAATTTTGGTCTCAAAACAGGTTTTTCAGCCCAACGCATAGCGCGTCGACGCGCTCGCTTATGATTGGGACACTTGCTGGAGGAAAATTTTATATTTTTGAATTTTTCATGGAAATTTATGCATGCTCCAGTAGGACCAAAGAATTTCACCAAGTTTTGGATGATCAAAGGGGCCAAAACACCATGAAAATCACCGTTTTGCCACCTTTTTCAGCAGCAGGAAGTACTTGTGGGATAATGAAGTTTTGGAGGGGTAAATGAGCTCCAAATTGGGAAATTCCACTTGGGTTGGATAGCCAACATCCAGGGCTTTCCAAAAAGCTATCATGAGCTTGATTTTGATGCCGGGAAGTGCCCCAAAAGCAGGCTGAACGGCGCGCTATGCATAGATCTCAGGCGCGCTACGCATAGAGATTTTTGGTCCATTTTTCATCTTCCAGCTCAGGATTTCGGCCAGTTGGACCAGTTTTTCTTGTGGGTGTAATTTTTGAGTTATCTTGATGTAATTTTATGGTTGGCATGTAACTTGGACTCACTTTTACCTATTATAGATGATTCACTCCTAAAAAAGTAAAAATCAAATGTAAGAATCAGTTTCCTTCCTTTTAGAGGCAAGTTGTTTGGATGCCTATATTCTAGCTCCTTGTTTAGAATTAGTTGGAACTGCTCCTAGAAGGAGGAATTCGACCCCTAGAGGTGTGGGAAGGGGTTAGGATAGTCTATATGATGTAATTTCTGAGACATTCTACAGGTTGGACTCTTGGGAAAACTTTGGCACACTATTGTACATATTTTTCATATTTTGGCTAAGGAAAGATCAGAGGTTTTGCGACACCTGTTGGGATTCTTGTGGCTTTCAGTTCTTGATGGTGTTTTCTCTTAGTTTATTGTAAGTTATTTCATGTCTAATGTATGCCATTCCTTTCTTATGCTTCTGAAACTAAATGAATGAGTAAATGAGGTTGAATCCATTGTTTCCAGTGCTCTGCCTTTAAATTTGTTTAGTTTTACATGTTTTCGCCTGTTTGGAGAGGATCCATGTTCTCCCTTGCCCTCTTCAGCTCCTTTTCATTCTGATCCATCCATACACCTAATCAAAAGCATCAAAACTACTGCCTACCTCGCCCCAACTCGAATTCTGCAAAGATCTGACCTTATCCCCAGACCCAAAATTGTTTTTCCCATTTTTTCAACAAAAAATCAAAATCAAACTTTCCTATCTCTTTACTAGCCTAAAATCAGTATTCATTATAAGTCATCTCATCCCCTTTGAAGATATTTTGCCGAGATAGACCCGGAGAGAGCCCTCTCCTGTCCTCGTAGGGCTAGCTACGAGGCTGAGCGTGGTTTGATGTAGCCTTGAGTTTTACCTTATTTCAGCCTAAGGTAGATTTGAGCGCTAACATAGTGGCGACCATACTGGGGAAATCTCAATGGTTTTCTTGTTGATGTGTTTGTTTCATGAGTCTTAGACGGAGTCTGAAGTCATGCCAGGTAGCTTTCGAAACGCTTTTGCCATGCATAAGCGGAAGTAGATAAATGCTGCTTTAGTCGATCTCCGGTTAGCTTATGAATGCGGCCCTCAATTTGAAAATCACCCCAGTATACTTATTCGTTCTAGACCTTTGGATGATTGAGTCTAGAAGTCGATAGGCTGAAAATAATCTATTGTGTCCTTTGAATTTTTCTTAGATAGATCAATACACTAGCTTCAATAAGGCATACCAGATCAAATCCTGATCCAAATCCGCCTCCAGTATATGAAAAACCCAACCTAATCCCAAGAATTTTCCGTCGAGAAGCTCCCATTATTCCTTTGGTCAAATCTCACTCACACCCCACTGTTTTTGAATACGTTGAAGATATTGAGTTTGACGATCAGTTTGAGTTATCATTGTTTGAAACCAAATCCGAAAGTGCCACTGGTTCTACCGTCATCAATCCTGAGTTCATCAAGTATTTAGAAGTTGAGCAAGTGAATAGATCTATCGATAATTATATTCTGAATCTTCAAAATTCCATTGTGGCAACCAACATTCCCGAATTCATTGAATCTGCTTCACAAACTCTTGGGCCATCTGAGATTGCATCCAGTTCACAGATTCCCACTAAACCTCCCTTTATTCCTACCATTCCCGTACAGCCTGAGATCTCTGATCAGCAATCAGCAATAGTTATTCCCCCATCTCCACCACATACACCTTGTTCACCTACTGCTCCCATTCCACCTGTTTCTCCGAGAAAACAAATTCTAAATCCACCAAGAGCCATGGCTGCGAGATATGCACCCCTTGTTTTACCTGCAAATTTGGATCCTATGCCTGCTGATTATCAGAGCAAGATTCCAATATTCGATGGCACTCCACAGAGTATATCCGCTCAGTAGCATATTTTTAGAATGACAGATTTCTTGGACCTGCATGAAATAGATGAAGAAAATGTGTCCATGAGGTTGTTCGCTCAGACTTTTGGAGGTGAAGTTCGTAAATGGTTCAGAGCTCTACAGCCCGGAAGTATCAATACATTACAAGAGCTTCAGACACAATTTTTAGATCGATGGGAGATGAAAAAATATCTGGTGCAGATTACTTCCGAGTATACCAGCATCAAGCGTAATCCTGGTGAGTCCGTTCAGGATTATATTATCAGATTCAATACAGTGTATAATGCAATTCCAAATGAATTAAGACTGTCTAAAAAGTCAGCTCTCCTTAAATTCCCGGATGGTTTCGATCCGGAGATGTCTTATTCACTACGAGACAGAGATCCGCCTACCTTAGAAGATATGCAGAAGATTGCTGTTAGTGTTGAGGCGAATATGAATGATAAGAGAGCCTGGTTGAAAGCAGAGAAAAGAGTGACTATAAAAGAAGAAGATTCCACATCTGCATCAGAACAACACTTGCTTCGTGAGATGGAAAATATGTTCAAAAGAATGACGCTTGATAAGCCAGAAACACAGATTTGTAATCCCAACTACCGTGGCCAGCAGCAGCCACAGTTCAGAATTAAGCAGCGTGAACAGAGAGCACAAGAGCCGGCAACCCAGCAGCAGATTAAAACACTGCTTTTGCAGAATTTTGTGAGTCAAGATTCAGACGATGATGATGATGTAGTAGGTGAGCAAAACCACTTCTTTAATCCCGATGATCTGCCTATTTACATCACTGAGGATGAGGAATATGGAGAAATTTCAGCTGCACAGAAAGATGAGGATTTCATTTTAGCAAATGATGCAGTTTTGGAGGAAGAATCAGATGAATACCAAAGAGGATATCTGAATGCTTTGTCCACTCAACAGAAGAAATACTCATTGAGAAACAGAGATGTGCCCATAAATCCAATTCAGAAAAGAAAAGAGGCTTCAGCGCCAAAGATGGATTCACCTATACCACAGAAGAAAGGAAAAGAGACAATTGATCCCGCAGCTAGTAAAACATCATCAGCAGAAAAGGAAAATCAGTCAAGTATAATGAAGGATAAGGCTGAAAAGAAAGAAGTTCCGGTCAAAGAAGTTGAAAGAGTTTCAGCCTTTAGTTTAGAAAATGAAATCTCCAAATTGAAGGTATCTATTCCTTTGACAGAAATTATGAAGAACAGCAGCTATCGAGGTCAAGTCTCCAAAATTCTGAATTTTGATCCAATGTTTGACACGGTAAATATTGAGGATGATCAGCCTGAATTGATATTTGGGCCTGCGTTAGATGGTGAGTCCCCTGACAGTGATGTTCCTCCCTTTTATATTAGTTTGAGGTTGCATGAATATGTTTTTCACAACACCATGTTCGATTCTGGTGCTTCGCACAATCTTATTCCAAAGGCGATCATGGAAAAGTTGGGTCTAGATATTACAAAGAAATACCATGATTTGTATTCATTTGATTCCAGCCGCGTGAGGTGTATCAGACTAATCAAAGATTTGGTTGTAAGCTTAGATCAAATTCCGGCGAAGAATGTCTTAATGGATGTGGTTGTGGCGGACATTCCTCCGCGATTTGGAATGCTCCTTTCTAGATCTTGGGGGGCAAAGTTGAAAGGTACACTACAATTATATTTTTCTTATGCTACAATTCCAGTCTTCGGTCAAATGAGAAAGTTATATCGAGAGAAGAAGATGAAATACATGATAACAAGCAAGGAAAAACCAATCAATCATCCTGTAAATTATGTACATACCGACTTAGAGTCGTTTGTTTTATTTGCTGATAATTTTAATGATATAGATAGTCAATTAGTTCAGGCAGAAGATATACCAGAAATAACCGAGAATTTTAGAGAAGTTCTGCAGAAAGAAAGAAGAGAAAAGCAAGATACTGTGGAGCAATCAGCTAAAGACAATGGGCAGCAAACAGGAAAAACAGAGCTAGCGCAATTTCAGCATCTAGAGGACGATGAAGATGGTCTTTGGACCATGGATTTTGATGGCGCAGTGGGTAGTGACGGTGCTGGAAATGGTGTTTGGATTCGTAGTCCATTTTCCGCTCCAAGGTTCCAAGCAATGTGAGAGTGTGTTCCTACAAACTAGCATTTGATTGTTCTAACAATGAAGCGGAGTATGAGGCTCTAATTGTTGGTCTTAAGATTATTAGAAAGCTGAAAGCGAAAAGAATTGCAGTCTATGGTGATTCAGAGTTGGTGATAAAGCAGCTAAAGGGTGAGTTTCAAGCCAAGCATCCTCGCATGAGGGCTTACCGTAATGCAGTTTTAGACATTTTGAAGTTATTTTCTGATCATACCTTGACATGTGTGCCTCGCATACAAAATGGTGTTGCTGACGGACTTGCTAAGGCAGCAAGCAATTTAAAAATCCCAATGAATTCCAGCAACAAGTTTTAGATTCATGTGAAGCATCGCCCCACCGTTCCAGACAATCAGTGATGTTGGCAAGTTTTTCAGGATGACGAGGAGATTAGTGATTTTCTGCAAAGTAAGGGTAAGTTTAAAGACACCTCCATAGATACAGAACATGATGATGGTAATGATGACATACAAATAAATCAAATGGAAGTGCTGCAACTTAAAGACAACATCATTCCTAAAGGATTGATTCCTTTAGAGGAACTCTTTGATCAAGACGATGTAGCCTGCAAACCGACATTGAGACCAACTAAAAAAGGTGTTGAAGAGGTAAATATTGGGATAGCTGAAAATCCCAAGATGGTAAAGTTATCCAAGTCATTGTCACCAAAGGTAAAAGCGGATTATGTGAGATTGTTGTCTTCATTTTCTGATGCTTTCGCGTGGGATTACTCAGATCTAAAAACATATGACACTAATATCATTCAGCATACTATCCCCATCAAACCAAATCAGAAGCCTTTTAGTCAGAAGTTGAGGAGAATCAATCCAAAGCTACTACCATCGATTGAAAAAGAGGTAAACAGGTTGTATAAGTCAGGAATCATTGTGCCTATCAGATTTTCTGATTGGATATCAAATTTGGTGCCCGTGAGAAAGAATACAGGAGAGATCCGTTTATGTATCGACTTCAGAAATTTGAATAAGGTATCATTAAAAGACAATTATCCGCTGTCAAAAATGGACCATATATTGCAGCGAGTAGTTGGAGTGTCAAGGATGTCACTACTCGACGGCTATTCAGGATATAACCAAATTTTAGTGCATGAGGATGATCGTGACAAGACTACGTTCAGCACTCCATGGGGAACGTTTCATTATGCAAAAATTCCGTTTGGTTTGAAGAATGCAGGTGCCACTTTTCAGCGTGCAATGGACATGGCTTTCGCCAACGAGAAAGATGTATTTTTGGTTTTTTACCTTGATGACCTGACTGTGTTTTCAAATTCTGATGAAGAACATTTATATCATTTGAAAATTGTTTTCCAGAAGTGCAGGAAATATGGCATTTCGCTGAATCTGAAAAAGAGTCTTTTCACCATGGATGAAGGCAAGCTCCTTGGCCACATCATATCGAAAGACGGCATTCGTGTTGAACCTACACGTGTTGAGGCCATCCAGCAAATTGAACAGCCCTGGAACAAGAAAGAAATACAGTCATTTAATGGTAAAATGAATTTTCTGCGTCGTTTCATTCCAAATCTTGCTGAGCATCTTAGAGAAATCACAAACATGCTGAAAAAGGACAGTCAGGTAAATTGGACAGAAGAGGCGGTGAAATCATTCAATTTGGTAAAGTTATCTCTTTCTTCAGCCCCTATTTTAATCAGCCCGGACTACACACAGGACTTCATTTTGTTTTCGTTTGCTTCTGAGCACACTTTGGCAGCTGTTTTAATGCAGAAAAGGGATGGAGTTGAGAAGCCCATTGCTTTTTTTAGTCGGAATATAAGGGACGGAGCGTTGAAATACAATATTATTGAGAAACAAGCACTTGCGCTTGTAAAGGCCTTGAAATATTTCCGTGTGTATATACTGCATTCCCACATTATAGCCTACGTTCCTAATGCAACAGTTAAAGATGTTTTGGTACAGGCAGATCCAGAAGGAAGGCGGGGTAAGTGGATCGTTGCATTGTTAGAATATGATGTGTAGATTAAACCGACCAAGCTGATCAAAGGACAAGGACTAGCCAAGCTCATGGCTGAAACAAATCTGCATGCTCTAGATATAAATTTGATCGCTGCCATGTCCGATGAAGATGAGGAGAGTACATCATTACAGGTATCTGATATTTTTGTTTCTTCCCCTTGGTATGCTGACATTTTATACGTACTTCAGAATTTGTCTCCACCTCCCGGGATGCCTAGAAATACGAGTAGAACCTTGAAGTTGAGTGTTGCAAAGTTTTGCATATTGAATTCTGCATTATATTGGAAAGACCCTGGTGGAATGTTATTGAATTGTTTGGTAGAGGAGGAAGCCAAAAGAGTTTTGGAGGACTTTCATAGAGGAGACTGCGGGGGCCATTTGTTTTGGAAAACCACAGCGAATAAGATTCTAAGGGTAGGTTACTATTGGCCTTCGTTGTTTTCTGATGTATATAAGGCTGTTAAGAATTGTCACGAATGCCAAGTTTTCGAAGGGAAGCAGAAACTACAGCCTTTGCCTCTCAAACCAATTGAAGTCAGTGCACCATTTCAGCAGTGGGGGTTGGATTTCATTGGGGAAATCCATCCGGCATCTTCCAGACAGCATAGATGGATATTGACAGCAACGGATTACTTCACGAAATGGATCGAGGCCATTCCCACTCGACAAGCCACAGATGCGGTAATTATCTCTTTTCTTGAAAACAATATTCTGTCACGTTTTGGGTGTCCTAGTAAGATAATCACAGATAACGCAGCAACCTTAAAGTCAAAGAGGATGGTTGAATTTTGCTATAAGTACAACATCATCTTGGGACATTCGACTGCCTACCATCCGCAAGGAAATGGCTTGGCGGAATCTTCAAATAAGTCTTTGGTAAATATCATCAAGAAATTGCTGGAAATCAATAAAAAGGGCTGGCACAAGAAATTAGTGAATGCACTTTGGGCTGATAGGGTAAGTCAGAAAAAATCTATCGACATGTCTCCTTTCGAGTTGGTGTATGGGGTAGACACAGTTTTTCCCACTTCTCTTGCTGTCCCGGTAGTCAAATTGCTTCAGGAAGCCAGTAGTCAGGAAGATCCCATGTAGCGGAGAATTAATCAAATGATTCATTTACAGCAGACACGGGAGGAGGTATTTCAAAATACATTCAAGTTGCAGGAGCGCATAAAGAAGATCTACGACAGAAAGGAAAAAGCAGATAAGTTTCAGCTGGATGAGGTGGTTTTGAAGTGGGATGCTCGAAATGAAGATAAGGGAAAGCACGGCAAATTTGAAAATATATGGAACGGTCCTTTTAAGATTTCAGCGTATCGTGGTCAGAACGCCTTTCTTCTCAAAGAAATGAATGGAGATGATTGTCCTGGAGGGCCGATCAATGGTCGGCTGCTCAAGCGATACCACTTCTGAGTATTTTCTGTTGATTTCATCATCATTGTATATATCGTTTTACTTCTGTTTCATTGCAAAGTGCGGACTAATCTATTTTCTTCGGTCTGGGGCCCGGAGCGAAGGCTATAATTCTGGAGAAGGAGATTAGTTTGGTTTGAAGTTTTTCAAGTCAGTCTTATTAGTCTTTTATTTTTAAAGTCGAGTCAGTTTTGATCAAGTTTCAGTCAGTTTTCAGTCAAGTTTTCAGTCAATAAATGTATCAAAAGTTTTTTGTGTTATCTGTTGAAATAATGACTCCATCGCCCAATGGATGAAGGCACTGTCTGACTCCCCCAGAGATCTGCCATTCTTGGCATCTCCTTGGAGCCACCATCCCCATTGGAGCCAATGTTAGAGTCGGTCCTTACAGCCCTCCGTCAGAGATCATTTCACTTTTTGCATATCATTTTTAGGTGTCTCGCTCGTTTCACTTCGTTGCATTTCGCTAGGGGCATGACATTGACTGATGAGGGGGTCTGGTTGTCTTGTGTTTCCTCGTGCTTGTACCTGCAGGGCTAATTAAAATTCCTCAAAAATCACTGAAGTTCAGGTCACTTCATTCATGGTCATAAATGATTAGTTTTGTTAAAAAGAGTTTTTAGTCCTAGAGTCTAGGGTTTTCAGTCCTTTGCATACATGTAATAAAAGCCCGCAGGCCATGAGGTTGGTTTCAAAAGATTCTCATTTCATATTTTTATTCTCAACAACATTTGAAGACATTTCTAGTCCAAAACTCTGTTTTGGAACTAGAAATTGTCAAATTTCATTTTTGTAATAATTGTGTATTTGTTTAATCATAAGAAATTTGAAGGCAACCTCTGATCTTTGCCAAAGCCAAATGCCAAATCCCTGCAAAAAAAACCAAGTGTCATCAGTCCAAGACTCAGAAAAATAATGAAAAGCCAAAGGACATCATTGTATTAAGTGATCAAATGACAAAGTGCCAAACATTATAAAAGTGGGTTATGGAGCAAATTTAAAATCAAAACTGATTTTTATGAGATATTTTACAACCCATATAAACCATTGGAAGACAACTCATTTGCACAAATTCTCAAGGCAGAGTTCGAATTGGTGAAGTTGAGGGGTGAAAACTTGTTTTTCAAAGCCGTGGACCGGAGGTGGAAGTGCGCGCTACGCACAGAGGAGGCGCGCTACGCACAAGAGGCGCGCTACGCACTGGGCTTCACCGGCCTGTGCAAAATAGCACGCGCGCTACGCACATACCGCGCGCTACTCACTGGGTGAGCGCGCTACGCGTATAATCTCAGAGCCAAAAATTTTCGCTCCTGCGTCCAGTTTGATGCCAAATCACCTCAATCGGTTTGCAAGTAGGTTTTTCATGATTGCTTAGTAAATTTTGGATATGATTATGGTGTTTTGAGAGTGGAGAAACTAGCGTGTTTGATGTGGAGAAAGGTGAACCCTAGGTTCATTGCAAATTCATTTCTTAGGGTTTTGAAATACATATTGATAGTCTTGTGAAGGATTTCCCAGCTTGTATTGTTGATATATATGCTTATACATCTACTGTCAAAAGTGTCACGGCCCTCACGCTCTCAGTTTGCCATTTCATCACTGCTGTCATCGCTATTATATTACCACTGTCATTGCTATTGTTTTACTATGGTTATTGTCACACTGTTTCCCATTCTCCATTGACAAACACATTCCCATACTCACTTTCCCTTTGACAAATCTTAGCCAGCATTGCAAAGGCTGTACACTACATTACACTTTTTCTACTCATTTGTCAAATTCCCTTGTGATCAAAGCAGTGACTTTTTTTTTATGCCAACCCACTTGACAGAGCCATTACCACTGTGGCTTGCTTTCCTATGATACTTTGATACATATGTGACATATTTGGGTTTTGAGCATACATTGAAACTTTTGTCTTCACTACACCTATATCAACATATATATTGCAAACATCTTGTTTTCAAAGCCATGTCAGAGACGGATTCAGTTTATGAGCAGGAGTATGACAGTGATTCCACAGCAGAGGGTAATGTGCCACGGAGGTCTCACAAAAGTGGCAAAAGTGGTAAGCATCTCAAGGAGGAGCCTACTTCTTTGGCTCAATTGCAGGCTTGCCCGCTTGTAATGGATTGTTTTCAGCATCAGTCATGTTTCCAATACTGTGAGATGATTTCACAAACCCAGCATCATCGTGAAATAGCTCATCTATTTGTTCTACATTTACATGATGGTCGTGTAAACCTTGCAGGAGTAGATTTCATTCTGTCACCAGAGACTATTGCTCGGGCCACTGGGATACCAAATATAGGAGAGGAATGGAACAAATGACAGCAGTTAGAGAAATCCTACTATGAGCCATACATCAAACCTGAGTTTATGAGGCAGCTGAGCAGGGTATTTCCTTTCAGATTCCTGAAGGATGAGTTTGCATCTTTGATGAAACTCATCATTTGATATTTCAGTTGCGAGGGCAGATTCTCGCGTCGCAATGCGTACCATGTCCTTTTGTTGATGCATTTCACGAGGGTACATATGATGAGCATTCCATACTTCATGTATCGCAACATAGAGAGGATGAAAATTTTTGTATAGAAGAAGTCCCCAGCACAACAGCATAGAAGTATATATCATTACGCCCTGATCAAAATCGTGGTGATACATCAGTTAACATAGCAGGGCATCACTTGGGAGGATTTCATCTCCCGTGACTTCTTCACAGCGCCGCAGCCGCCTCCCGAGGTAGTTCATGATGAGGGAGAGCCTTCACATCAGCCGAACATCCCTGAGATCGAGCATATCAGTGCTCCATTGTATGTGACATACCAGCGAGGCCACAGGGCCTTATTTGCAGCTACACGACGAGTACTATCTCCACCCAGGGTGGAAGGGGTCTCGTTGACTTCATCAGCAGTGCGAGTATTATCTCCACCAAGGGTGGAAGGGGTATCGCCTTCTTCTTCAGCACAGGTACAGATTCAGGACAGAGGCAAGAGGCCTATGCATGATGAGGGCCCATCAGGTGGTCGAGACACTGATTTCACATTCATCGATGTTGATGCGAGCTCTCCTAGCTCGAAACTGAAAGAGATCATCCAGGAGAAAAAGGCCGAGAATGACACGCTGAAAGAGAAATTGGAGAGGGCTCAGTGGGTGATAAACTACCTGGAGCAGCGTAACAAACAACTAGAGGATGAGCACACACTATTAGAGCTGCGGCGAATATGTGAGGATCGACAATTGGCCCGGAAGAGACCTGGTGATATGACACCGGCTGATCGAGATTCTTGCCTCACGCATGTTAACATTCATCTGGAGAAATTTTTGGCAAAGGCCAATAGAGACAAAGACATGCTTCGTCACATGAAAGGTCATTATTGGGCCCGCATGCACGTCTGCAAGGCAAAAATGAAGATTCTAAAGAGGAGGTTGAGCAGTGCACTAAAACGGCGGAAGAGGCCTGATCCACTCCGGATTTTTGCCGAGGCTTCGTTGGCTGGGCATGATACATGATGGAGGGTCTTCGCTCCGAATTTGAGCAAATTCGGAGAAATTTTTGTCATTTTGAAATATTTTGGTCTCAAAACAGATTTTTCAGCTATACGAGTAGCGCGTCGACGCGCTCGCTTATGATTGGGACACTTGCTGGAGGAAAACTTTATATTTTTGGATTTTTCATGGAAATTTATGCATGCTCCAGTAGGACCAAAGCATTTCACCAAATTCTGGATGATCAAAGGGGCCAAAACACCATGAAAATCACCGTTCTGCCACCTTTTTCAGCAGTAGGAAGTACTTGTGGGAGGATGGAGTTTTGGAGGGATAAATGAGCTCCAAATTGGGAAATTCTACTTGGGCTAGATAGCAGACATCCAGGGCTTTCCAAAAAGCTATCATGAGCTATATTTTGATGCCCGGAAGTGCCCCAAAAGAAGGCTGAAAGGCGCGCTACGCATATAGCTCAGGCGCGCTACTCATACAGATTTTTGGTCCATTTTTCATCTTCCAGCTCAGGATTTCGGCCAGTTGGACTAGTTTTGCCTGTGGATGTAATTTTTGAGTTATATTGATGTAATTTTATGGTTTTCATGTAACTTGAACTCACTTTTACCTATTCTAGATGATTCACTCCTAAAAAAGTAAAAATTAAGTGAAAGAATCAGTTTCCTTCCTTTTAGAGGCAAGTTGTTTGGCTGCCTATATTCCAGCTCCTTGTTTAGAATTAGTTGAAACTGCTCCTAGAAGGAGGAATCGACCCCTAGAGGTGTGGGAAGGAGTTAAAATAGTCTATATGATGTAATTTCTGAGACATTCTACAGGTTGGACTCTTGGGAAAACTTTGGCACACTATTGTACATATTTTTCATATTTTGGCTAAGGAAAGATCAGAGGTTTTGCGGCACCTGTTGGGATTCATGTGGCTTTCAGTTCTTGATGGTGTTTTCTCTCAGTTTATTGTAATTTCTTTCATGTCTAATGTATGCCATTCCCTTCTTATGCTTATGAAACTAAATGAATGAGTAAATGAGGTTGAATCCATTGTTTCCAGTGCTCTGCCTTTAAATTTTTTTAGTTTTACATGTTTTTGCCTGTTTGGAGAGGATCCATGTTCTCCCTTGCCCTCTTCAGCTCCTTGTCATTCTGATCCATCCATACACCTGATCAAAAGCATCAAGACTACTGCCTACCTCGCCCCAACTCGAATTCTGCAAAGATCTGACCTTATCCCCGGACCCAAAATTGTTTTTCCCATTTTTTCAAGAAAAACCCAAAAAATCAAAATCAAACTTTCCTATCTCTTTACTAGCCTAAAATCATTATTCATTATAAGTCATCTCAGCCCCTTTGAAGATCTTTTGCCGAGATAGACCCGGAGAGAGCCCTCTCCTGTCCTCGTAGGGCTAGCTACGAGGCTGAGCGTGGTTTGATGTAGCCTTGAGTTTTACCTTATTTCAGCCTAGGGTAGATTTGAGCACAACAATGTAATAGCTTTTTAATATGTGGTCAGCCGTGATTCGTTGCACTCAACCTCTTTGGATGATGCAAACCTTACAAGATTTTCAAATCAAATGTACACCTCCTGTCCCCATTAAGTGTGATAATACAAGTGCCATCAGTATCTCAAAGAATCCTGTTATGCATTCAAAGACCAAGCACATTCCCATCAAGTATCACTTCTTACGTGAACAAGTGCTTGAACAAAAGGTGAAGTTGAAGTATGTTCCTTCCAAGGAACAAGTTGCTGATATCTTTACCAAACCTCTGCCCAGGGAAGCGTTCGAGTATCTAAGATAGAAACTGGGAGTAGTCTCTGCCAGTCAAAAGAACAAATTTGCTTAAATTCAAAAGATTAAATTGAATACGCGGTTTTGATGAAACACAGTCGCGTATATACGCGAGTATATTAACATACATCCGCGTATGGATAATTGCTGACAATTTTTGGTTGAGGGTCAGCATTTTTTTCAGTACTGTTTGGTTATTCTGGTTATATGCATTTCTGACAGAGCATCTGATATGAAGAAGACAGGTACAAGAAGGACAAATTCAGGGGGAGATGAAGAAATGTGAAAGTTTCTATGCTTCACTTTCCATACGCGGGTTCAATGAACAAAAGTCGCGTATACACGTGAGTTCCATCAGACACAGTCACGTATGCATTAATGATAAGAGAATTGGGATGACAGCTGAATATCAGGAGCAGAGGTTCAGGGGGAGCATCAGTCTGACTGCTAATGATTGTACTGTTAGCATTATTCTGGTTATACTCATGCTAATGAAATGGTACATGGTTTCTTATGTTGAAGATTATGGATGAGTCCTGTTTTCTTTTTGATGAAGAGTATTCATTGCTGAGATGAAAGTCTTATAATTCAGAGATAAGGACAGATCATGCAGAGATTGTTGCCGATGACTTGCTGTTGAAGGTGTTCAGGTTGCACAAGCTAAGGAGGAACCTTGGTCATATGGAAAGGATGTTTAGATGCACATTTTCAGGGGGAGCCCTAGCCTTGCTGAGTATAATGCATTGTTGGCATTATGATGATTCTGATATATGATCTCTCTTGAGGTCTTTCTGGTATTGGTCATGACAAGTCATATTTGTAATTTGATGAAAAGGTCATGTTGAGACCTATGGTGTAAAATTGTAATATTCAGTCATATAAGGACTTTTTCATTTTGTAAACCCACTTTGTTGGGTAGTTGAGTCAAAATATGTAAACCCACTTGGTTGGGTACTTGAGTCTCCTATGTAAATCCACTTGGTTGGATCTTTGATGTAAGTATGAGTCTTTGGTGATAGGAAGGTCATAGAGTCATGTACTTCATTGGAAAATATGTTTGAAGATTCAGCATGAGCTCAGGGGGAGTTTGGTCACTTCAGTGTACATCAGATCTGCAGAACGCTTCCTTCTACATGAGGAGAAAAACCTTGTGCTGGTTTTGATCCACCCTTTGCCCTTGATGTCAAAGGGGGAGAGTGATATGGTGTTTGAATAAAGGAATAGAGTGGTGTCAAAGAATGAGGAGAGTGACATGGTGTGTGTCAAAGAATGAGGAGAGTGACATGGTGTCATTGTGTTCTTAATGAATCTATCTGTTGAAGTGATCAAACACCATCGTGGTTGCCATCAAGTCCAAAGGGGGAGATTGTTGGCAATATGATGCAGAGTGTTGTCCTTGATGGCAACCCACTTGATAGAGTGATGTCCTTGAATGGCAACCCACTTGATGAAGATGATGGAATCTTACTTGATGAACTTGTTAAATAATGTAAATCTGATGTATCTACAGAAAGTACAGAAGGTAATGAAGAAAGGAATTCAATATGTGCTAGATCTATGATGAAAAGAGTATGTCTCAAGGAATACGCGGTTTTGTCTAAGAGAAGTCGCGTATGCACGCAGGTAATAACGTGCCAAGTCGCGTATGGGAAAAAGCGGTCATAAAGTGCAAAACCAGGGGTAACCACCATGGTATTTACCCATTGTATTGGGTAATGATTCGTCTAAATGACCCCGTCCAGGAATACCATCGGAAGTAATGTGGTTTTGGCTCATGGTATTGAAAAAGGGTAAACCTATATAAAGAGAAGAAATTCATTGTGCAAATCAAGAGTGTGAGTGCAAGATGTCTGAGCTTGAATGAATACTTCTCTCTGAAGTATATCTGAATGGAAAAGGTTACAGTTGAATGATATATCTGACTGCATGAAGCACCTCTGAAGAAAATGATGAAGAAGGGAATATAGATCTGAAATGTATTTGCTACATCTGTTTATGGAATGATTAGATCTGAGATGAGGCGAACATCTGCCTGACGTAAAGGGTAAAATCTGTGTGATGTGTCTATTCTGAAGAATTGCAATGACCTAAATGTTTGAAGAACCATACGCTAGTTTGCCGCATAAGAAGCGCGTATATACACGGCTTCGCTGAAGAGAAAGCGTGTATGCACAGTGAAATTAGCTCTATAATATGTGCAGAAGTATACGCGGGTTTGTATGGTATAAGGCGCATATATACGCGGGATCAGTGGAAGAAAAGCTCGTATGAAAACTACGGTTTGCTGAAGCATGGGGTATGAAATGTATGATCTGTTCTGCTAAGTTACTGCTCTGTATTCTATAGTTCTGAGATGTCTATATCAGTTTGGTTGTATGGTTGAGCTTAAATGTGTGGAGTGGGTCCAGTCTGAAAATTTTATGAAACAAGGCCTGCAAGTTGTGCTCTATTGAAGTTGGTTGGATCCAGTGTGAAAATTGATGAAACGTGGTCCATGGTGGAGCTGAGGGTTGTTGCCTTCAGTTAGGGGGTCGTAGCTCCCTTCCAAGTGAGGCTGGTAAACGAGATCAGGGGGTTGTAGCTCCCTTCCAGGAGAGGCTGGTAAACGAGAGCAGGGGGTCGTAGCTCCCTTCCAGGAGAGGCTGGTAAACGAGCGCAGGTGGATGCCTGTGTGCTGGTAGGAGGCTGCGCCAGCACATATGTTGTAAGATGTTTTCTCTATAATAAAATATTGAAGGCTGAGCAACTGCAGCGGTGGTTTTCTCCCGACTTGGGTTTCCACCTAAAATCCTGGTGTTCATGTGTGATTCTTGTGTGTGATGGTTTATTCTGTTTTTACTGTACATGTTTACTGTTTATTGAACATCTAATGAATGAATGATGGAATGATATAAGTGAAGATTTAATGGCATAATTAGATCTCTGTATACGCGAGTTTTATGAAGGATATCCGCGTTTATACGCTAGTTGGCTTCAGCAAAGTAGCGTATGGGTTTTAGAGAGTGAAAAAGTAAAAATTTTGATAAAGTCCTAAATACTGATTCACCCCCCCTCTCAGTATTTTTCCCAACAAGCTCCACATTGGTAATAATTCAGGTTATTCCCAATAGTGTAGTTGTTCCTTAATCGAGAACATTACAGTGGTATCAAAGATGCCATCTTGGCTCAGCCTGTGGATTTCAGATCCAATCAGAAGATAAGAAGGATAGGAGAACAAAATTATGGATAGGATGAGCTTACTCTCATCCATTTTCAGATCCAAGAAGAAAGAATAAGATAAATGCATTGAAACTCCAAAAGGATTTCAAGGAGGAGAGAGCTATAGTGAAACCTCTAGGCTTCAAGAGGCAGAAAAAGATGCATACACTTCCTGTTCTCATAGAGGAGGTGAAGAGCAAGGATACCACTTAGAGCATGAAATCCTAAGTGGATATTTGGCAGAATACAAGTGCCAACCTAGGGCTCTCAGAAAGACCCTAGATTTTCCTCACTTTATTCAACTGAGAGAAGAGAAAAGGCCCTGTAGCCAAAGGGAGATTAAAGGCAATAGATTCCTATTGTCCAAATTTTATGGGTCAAATACAGCAAAAAATTGGGCAAGAAAGCTTGAGGCATTCTTCCTACTTCACCCAGGAAGAGAGGGAGGCAGCAGAAGTTGTAGCGCTGCACTTGGAGGGTGAAGCCAATGCTTGGTGGTGCAGTCACTTAAGCCACAGAAGAGTGACTTCTTTTTCTGAGTTCACCCAAGAGCTGATCAAAACTTTTGATGAAGAGAGATCAGAGGAGAGAGGGTCGACACCACCATGGGGAGAGACAAGTACCAACACTCTCACAACCTTAGAGGTGCGTCTTTATACATCAGCAGTTGGGGTAGCCATTACATTAGAGGGAGGAGCCTTTGCAGCTCAACAAGAGATGCCCACATCTCACCAAGGTATGGGAATATTTCCACTTTTACTTATTGCAGCAAATATTTCTAAGAGTTGTGGAAATATGTTTTCATATGGCCCAAGATCAAACATTATTGCTGGGGTAGAGCAGCATTATTGGACTGCACTGTGTAGACTTGAATGGTTCAAGAAACAAATGGAACATCATTCTCATGGACCCCTGATCAGTTGCACAAAACCCTTGAGGTTGAGGTCTGATCTTTTGGAGGGAGTCATCAACGTTGAGATGGACTATGAGGTAGAAAATTTACCCTGGAGGAGGGTTACATCACTGTCAAGAGGTAGAAGCAAGGAGGCTTTGCTTCCAGCCCCTTTGGATCCTTATGGGTCCAAGATAATCATTGACGAGAGAAATTTTCTTGGAGCTATCCAAGCAGTTGCATTTCATCTTCTTATGAAATGCAAAGAGAAAGGTTTGATATGGGAGGATGGTAGACCTCATTGGAGGAATGCCAAGATGGAGAAAGGTACGAGGCATCCACATGAAGTTGAGTGGATGTGGATGGGAGACAAGAGATTGGTAAGCCTCTTGCAAGTCTGTGACACTGAGCAGCAAGAAGCAATGCTGTGTTGGCTACTCTTGAGAGATTTTGGTCAACCTATGACATGTCATTTTCCATGGAGTGAGAAGAGGAAGGAAGATTGGCTAGATAATTTCGTCATGGGGCAGAAAGGAGTGTGGATGCATTATGATGATGTGATCATTATGTTTTCACCACATCAGTCGTATGATGGAGGTATGGTAAGGCAGCAAGATCATTTGTTGCTTTGGAGGATTGGGAGAGAGTAAGGGAAGAATTTCTCTCACATTTGGTATGATGTTGCAAGAGTAATGAATGGCACTAGAATAGTGCAAAGAGCAGCCCCTCCATCTTGGGAGGATCTCTACATGTACAACAGCATTTTGGGAAGAGTCTTTGAGGAAATCTGTGTCAAATAATTGAGCTTTGAGATGAAAGTAGCATAACTCCAAGGGCTGAAAAGACACTTTTTGCATTATGTATTGAGGCAGGAAAATAATGCCCTACGTTGGTTCCATGTTCGGGACTATGTTCTACCTCCTTTTTTTCATATGTTTATGCTTCCATATTATGCTGCTAAAACATTGATTGTAGGAAGCACCATTGGAGGAGTGGCACAAGAGTTGAAGAGGCCCAATGAAAATATGATTCTTCACATTACACATGCTGCATATTTCAGAAATAACAGTGGGCAGACCTTGGTTTCCATACTATACATATTGCCTTCAAATGAGAGGACTCATTTGGGAGGTTTGAGTTCTTTGAGGAGACACCTCATGGGTGTTGGATTTGATGGGGTGGCTTCGGTCTTCCTTGAAGACTATTATATTTCAGCCATATATCAATAGCAGCCCCATATATATCATAGGTGGCGAGAAAAAAAACAAGAGATGTACATTTTGACTCTACACAGTCAGCCATGCAGCCCACCTTCTTTACATGAGCTCAAGGTGGAAGAGATTCTTCATGAGTTGCCATCCTGGAGGGTGACTCATTTTGTTTGGTTTATAGCTTGGGGAGGAGAGATTCAAATGGGGATGATTAATCCAATCTATATCAGCCCTCATGCTTCAAGAGGACCTACAAATAACCCATTGTTGCTTCCATGGATGTTTCATTATCACACAGTGTTAGCTATTTGGGATGTTCCCCAATAGATGACTTGCACACTTGGGAGGGGCAACATGCAGATATATTGATGATACAACACCTTGATCCTTGGAGGATTTCATCTTATGAGGTTTCCATAGGGCAGAAGAGGGTGCTATTTAGTCCTATCCTTGTAGTTGCTTGAGGACAAGCAACATTTGGGAGGGGAGGACTGTAATGTTTCGAAATTTGCACATAGCAATTTGGAACATTAGATTTTGCTACTTTCACTTAGAAAAGGAATCACTGGGTAAGGAGGCCCATGAATAATAAAATATAAATAATTCCCACCTTAATAAGGAAGGGAATCACTTCAGGAGCTGAAGTTTACACTTACAAGTGTGAACAGGGGAAAATTAGATGAGGACATAGTCAAGTTTGACTAAGTCAGCATGCATTCTTGAGAAGGGAGAGATCACCTAATTAAACTGGTTCAATGTGAAAAAGGATCAGCCTAAGGCACACATATGTAAACTATATTGAAGATCCCTATTGTGAAAGAGGCATTACAGGTGGATTAGTTGACCAAGTCAACAACGTAGCCACAAAAGGAGGGAAGCAAGCTAGGGCAGCACAGTTTTGAAAGAGGAAGCTTCATGAAGAAGTCACCTCAACATTGTGTGGGGTCCGGGGTGAGGAGTATCATCAAAGGTAGAAAGAAGGCATATAATCAAATGGAAACCATTCATGTATTCAGATATTTTGGTCTACAGACCATTTGCATACTTCAGCTCTTTAGTCGGAGTTGCTGCACTGCTTAGTGTAAGGAATTCTTGTGTAGGAATTCCATCCTCTCTTGAGATAAGCTTGCTTAAGGGATCAAAGGGGAGTGATTTGAGCTTCATTTCAGTATTTTTCTTGAGGCCATTCCTTCACATTCATCCACAGTGCAGTCTACTTCAAAAAACTGCATCCTTGATGCAGGGGCAGTAGCAGCAGTGTTGCACCCTTTGATTTTGTGCTGATCTTGTAAGAGGAGGTGCTTATTTCCCTCCAGAAGTTTTTTAGAGAGGCCTTTGGCCATATTTATATATTATTCATATCTTATATGTTATATTTAGTCATTTTTAATGCATATGTTCTGTAGACTTCATTATTTTTTGCAGTCCTACCTTTGTACATGCATTTTGTCGAAAATCTTGCCGGGAGCCTTATTTCTACTGTATAAGTTATTCAACCTCCATTTTTTTGCTGTGTGATTAATATAAGATATATATCAGAAATATTTCTTCATTTTGTGTAGAAACTCTCATATCCTGCTTATTTTTACGCTCATTTATGAAAACATCCTTTTTAGGGAATAAAATACCCTTTTTCCCCACTCTGCGGATCATGAAATGAAGCACAAGTTGTTTCTGTGGATGAAAATGACGTATATGTGTTTATTATGTATATTTTAAGCTTATTAATAATAACAGGACTGTTATACAACTTTTTCATTGCAGAGTTCCAGTTTTATGTCCTGTATTGCTACATTTCCCCACCCAGGAAGGAGAATATAGGCCAATATCTTGCTGAGGTTCTTTCATCTCCTCATGTGATGTTATTTGACATCCAATTAGCTGCTCTTCATTTCCATGCTCATGGTTTTCTGAAGCTCCACATTGGTAATAACTCAGGTTATTGCCAATAGTGTAGTTGTTCCTTAATCGGGAACATTACACTAGGGCTGCATTTTTCAAATTTTGTATTTTCGGAAACCCTTTCTAGGTTATCTTAGAATTGTGATAGAAAGCCTTGATATTTGATCTTGACATTTTATGAGCAGTATATGCACTCCTATTTTCTATCAGTAGTTATTTCCAATATGATTACATAGTCATGGCCCCCAGCAGTTTATGTAGCAGCAGTTTCTCATGTCTTTATGTATAGGGTCATTTCAGGATTGTTTTAGCTAGCTTGAGTGTCTTTTCCTCAAGATATTTTACTTCATTTTCTGCTATCATATATAAATAAATGGCTCAATTATTTTCTCATGTTTTGATGTATTTATATTTACTCCATTTTCTAGTTTTATGTTCAATATTCCCGTTTTTCCTAATTTTTAATATTATAGCCCTGATGAAGAGGATGAAGAATGTATTTCTAGCGAGAATCATTTATTTGAGGAAAATCAACAGCCTATTTTCGTCACTGAAGAAGATCATTTTTCTGCAGAAATTTGTGCATCGAACGATCAACAATATGTCTTGTCAAATGACAACATGCTATCAATGAAAATGGAAGATTATAAGAGGGGATATCAGAATTCTCTTTCTCAAGTGCAAAGATAGTATGGTTTGAGGAGTAGTAATGTTCCTATAACCTCCAAAGAGAAAAAATAAAATTCTCAAGTAGATGCTCATCATAAAGAAACCGTTGCTCCAAATCAAAGAAAAGACAAAGGACCTGTTGTTCCTAATCATGCTAAAGTCAATGAAGAATCCACAAGCGGTCAGAAAAAGGATAAAGAAGTCCAATATGGAGGATAGAAGAATTATATTTGACACAAAGATCAGCCCGAGAATAATATGCACCATTGAAAGAGGTAGAAAAACATTCTCCTCATTTTAGTCTTGAAAATGAAGTTGCCAAATTGAAAATATCCATTCCTAGAACTGAAATAGTCAAGAATTATCAGTCTAAAGTTCAAGTATCTAAGTTTCTTAGAGTGGATCAAATGTTCGACATTGTTAATGTGAGTGATGATCACCCGAAACTTCTATTTGGTCCTGATTTTGATGGTGGTCTAGAAGATAGTGAGGTCCCTCCATTTTATCTAAGCCTCAAAATCCATGATTTTATCCTCCATAAAACCATGCTTGATTCTGGAGTCTCTCATAAATTCATACCCAAGGCCATTATGGATAGCTTAGGCTTGGATATCACGAGACCTTACCATGATCTTTTTTCATTCGATTCAAGGAGGGTAAAATGTCACTTGGCCTCATTAACGATATAATGGTGTCTTTAGAGAAAATCTTGGCCAAGAATGTCCTCATGGACGTTTTTTTGGCTTATATCCCCCCCAAATATGGAATTTTTCTCTCCTGTTCATGGGGAGCAAAGCTTAGAGGTACCTTGTAGCTTGATTTTTCATATGCTACAATTCCCGTCTTTTGGAAACTCAAAAAACTATACCAAAAAATTCAAATGAAGTACATGATCAGCATCATAGAAAAGCCCAATATTCATCACATACATGTTTTCCACACATATTTAGAGTCCTTTATCATATTTAGTGATGAATTTTCAGCATATTCCGATGTTTTGATAGAAGAGAAAGTAAAGAATTTTGAGTCTTCAAATTATGTTTTAGAAATTGCAAATGTAGAAATTCAAGAAAGGATGCCAAGGGGTTTGGAACCAAGCACATCATCCCAAAAGAGAGATGAAATAGTGAAAGAAACAAAAAAAATTGGTACAACAGAATTCTCTCAAGCAACAAGTAAAGTTCAGTCATCTGATTTGTAGCTTCCTAATTAAGAAAGTAGTATGTGGACCATGGACTTCGATGGAGCCTCAGAAAAGGAAGGGGATGGCATTGGAGTGTGGATTCACAGCCTAATAAATCAGTCACTAAAAATTCCTCCCAATGTTCTAATGTCCTCTTATAATATATGTTTCAAATGTTTGAAAAATGAAGCTGAGTATGAGTCTTTGATAACCGGTTTGAAAATTGTCAAGAAGTTAGGTGCCAAATAAATTTATGTGTATGGCGACTCTGAGCTAGTGATAAAACAAGTCAAAGGGGAATACTAGGCCAATCATCCAAGGATGCAAGCTTACTGAAATGTAGTGTTATATATACTCAAGACCTTCACTGAGTATACTTTGTCATTGATCCCAAGGGACAACAATGTTATTACTGATTCTCTTGCTACTTTGGCCATCATGTTTAAAATTTCATTGTATCCTAATAATAAGTATGAATTTAATGTAAAAAATCTCCCTGTTGTTGTAGATAATGTTTGGTATTGGCAGGTCTTTGAAGATGATAAACATATCAACAAATTCTTACAGAAGGAAGAGGAATTTGTGAATTCGCAAATGGATAACCAATATTATGAAGATGACCAATAATTCCATGTAGCAGAGATGCAAGTGCTTCAGCTGAAAGACAACTCCATTCCAAGAGGTTTAGTGCCTTTGGAGGAGCTTTTTTATCAAGACAATGTTGCACACAAAATGACCATGCTACCAATAGAAGTGGGAGTGGAAGATATTAATCTTGGCACTCCGGAAAAGCCAAATATGGTCAAGATTTCAAAGTCCTTGAGCACAGAAATGAGAGATAAGTACACAGCACTTATGTCTTATTTTTCTAATGTATTTTCTTCTGAATATTCTGATTTGAAAGTGTACGATAAGAGTATAATCCAGCATACAATTCCCTTTAAGCCATATTAGAAACCTTTCTGCTAGAAGCTAAGGAGAATGAATCCCAAGTTGTTTCCCTCCATTAAAAAAGAGGTAAATAGATTATTTACTGCTAGTATTATTTTTCAAGTTCACTTTTGAAATTTGATGTCTAATTTAGTGCCAGTGAGAAAGAAGAAAAGAGAGGTTCGTTTGTGTATATATTTCAGAAATATGAATAAAGTGTCGCTGAAAGACAATTACCCATTACCAAAGATGGACCATATTTTGTAAAGGGTGGTTGGATCTTCTAGAATTTCATTGCTGGACGGATACTCCAGGTCTAATCAGATTTTATTCCACCCAGATGATCAAGAAAAGACAACCTTTACAACACCATGGGGAACCTTCATGTATTGCAAAATTCCTTTCGGATTGAAGAATGCATGGGAAACTTTTCAATGAGCAAAGGATATATATTTTTCCAATGAAAAGGATGTCTTTTCAGTCATCTATATTGATGAGATCACTCTTTTTTCCAAGGTAGATGATCAACACTTACAACACTTGAAAAAAAAAATTCAGATATGTAGAAAGTTTGGCATATCGCTGAACCCAAAGAAGAGAATTTTCGCAATGGAGAAAGGTAAATTTCTAGGCCATATCATATCAAAATATGGAATTAGGATAGATACTTAAGGATTGAAGCAATTCATACCTTGAAATATCCTAGGAGAAAAAAGGAAATTCAGTCGTTCAATGGAAAAATCAAAATTTGAAGAAGGTTTTTCCCCAATCTTTTTGAACAATTGAGGAAAATTACTGACATGCCAAAGAATGATAGTGAAGTAAAATGATATGAAGAGGTGAATAGGTCTTTCAATAAAGTTAAATTTTCTTAATCTCATTCTCCTATCCTTATTAGTCCATATTACACACTTGATTTCATCATTTTTTCATTTTCTTTGAAGCACACTCTAGTTGTTGTCCTTATGCAAACTAAAAATCAGAACATGGAGTAGCCCATTTCCTTCTTCAGTGGAACCATAAGAGATGCAACCTTGAAGTGTAACATCATTGATAAACATGCCTTGGAATTATTCAAAGCATTAAAGGATGTCCAGGTATGTATTCTCCACTCTCATGTCATTGTGAATGTCCCAAACATTGTTGTCAAAGAAGTTCTTACGCAGAATGATCTTGTAGGGAAGTGAGGCAAATGGATCGCTGTTATGTTGGAGTATGACTTGGAAATCAAGCCAAAAATCTGATCAAGGGACAAGGCCTGTCAAATATTATGGTGGATTAAAATCTACATGCTTTGGACATTAATTTTATCACTGCATTATCTAAGGAGTAAGAGGCTGGAACATTACCTAAGGTATCTAAAATTTTTTCTTCATCACCTTGGTATGCTGATATAGTATATATTTTTCAATACTTCAATCTTCCTCCGTGCTTGCCAAGTCATAAAGCTAGATCTTTGAAGTTGAGAGCTCTTAATTATTGCATTCTTAACAGTGTTTTGTATTGGAAAGGTCTAGGCGGAGTGTTGTTGAATTGTTTGGTTGAAGGAGAAGTTGAAAAAGTGATGAGTGATTTTCATAAAGGCGACAGTGGCGGTCATATTTATTGGAAGACTACAACAAACAAGATCTTTAGGGTGGGTTTTTATTGGCCATTTCTATTTTTTGATCTCTTTAAAATGATCATGAGCTGTCATGAATGTCAAATCTTTTAGGGAAATAGAATGATCTTGAATCTTCCCTTAAAACCAATTGAAGTGCAAGCGTCATTCCCACAATGGGGATTTGAATTCATTGGTGAGATCCATCCTCCATCATCAACCCAACATAAGTGGATACTCAATACCATAGATTAATTCACTAAATGGATTGAATCCATCCCCACAAGGCAAGCTACTAACACTATCATTATTTGGTTTTTAGAGAACAATATTCTATCTCGTTTTGGTTGTCCATTAAAAATCATTACTAAAAATTCATATGCCTTTAAGTCCAAGAAAATTATGGACTTTTGTGACAAGTATCACATTACGCTTGGTCATTCTACAACATACTATCCTGAAGGCAACGGGCTGGCTGAGTTGTCAAATAAACCTTTAGTGAACATAATCAAGAACAAGAGAAATTGGCACAAAAATCTCACTAATTCTCTATGGGTGGACATAGTTAGCATGAAGATATCAATCAACATGTCACCTTTCCATCTTGTGTATGATGTTGACACAGTGTTCTCTAATTCTTTAGTTGTAGCAATGATGAATATTCTACAAGAGATTGACAGTGAACCAAATGATATCCAACGAATAATTAGCCAAATGATTCATCTATAATAGTCAAGAGATGATTTTTTCAGTCAAACTTCAAAGATTTAATATAAAATCAAAAATATTTATGATAAGAAGACCAAAGCTAAGGATTTTAAGCTTGGAGATGTTATTCTTCACTAGGATGACTGGAATAAAGAAAAGGTAAGCACACTAAGTTTGATAATCTATGGAAAGTTCCTTAAAATATAAATTCATTCATAGGCAATAAGGCATTTTTATTAGAGGATATTGAAGGGCAAGAAGTTCTGGGAGGACCAATCAATGGTAGGTTCTGCAAACATTACCTTACTTGATCATTCAAGAGGAGGTCCACTTTAATTGTACATATAGTTTCAATTTAATGTCTAAGAATAAGAAAGCTATTGCAGAAGTTTGAATTCTGAGGAGAAGGCCATGAGACTTCTACATTCAGCTCATGTTTTCTTTCAAATAGTTCAAAAAGTTTCAAGGAGTTGTCAAATTAGATTCAACTCAGTTTTTTTTTAGTCAAATTCATTTCTAGATTTATTTCATCATTTCAAGTTTGTTAATTTTTTTACAATTTCCATTGCCTAGTGGTAAGGCTACCTGATCTACGGTGTTCTTGACACCTCCTGAAGGAGTTTCCACCCCCAGATAGAGTGAATTTTAGTTTCAAATGTCAGTGATCAAACATACTCTTTCAGTTAATTTGCTAGTAGTCATAGGTTAAAATTTTTGGTCTTTTCAAACAAGTTTTCAAAATTAATTTTGGTTACTGAAGGAGTGTAGGTCAGAAATGCTACTCCCCTCATCATATCCATGGCCATCATCACCTCAAAGGTCATCCCATTCATTGTCATTTAGAAGTCTTATGTCATTCACACCATCTCATCTAGGTCTGTTGTCTAGGTATTATTGTTTTGCCTTTGAAAAGTCTAATTTTTCATGAAAGAAGGCAAACAATCCTTAATTTCACTCATAAGATTTCTAAGGGGAGTTATCATACTTAGAGGAAAAAATGAGACAAGTTGTCTTATTCCAATTTTTTTTTAAATATCAAAGAATTTCAAAAGGCAAAATTGCCTTCATATGTTATTGTTTTCACTAGAGGACAAAAAGTCATTTCAAAGCTTATAAAAGGAAAAAAATAGGCTTATCTAAACTCATTCTTCTCTTTTCATGTGTGGTAGAGCTCCTCTCTTACATACATTTGACTCCATAGTGGTCAAGGGTTTCAACAAAGGTAATAAAACTACTACAAAACTAGTTTGTTATGCATTTGTTGGCCTTTGTTACACATCCAAAGAAGCTATGACGAATCTGGAGCACATTTGTTATGCATATGCAACACTATGTTATGCATCCACAATAGTTTGTTACGCATGCTGGAATTGTGTTACACATCAGCTGTAGTTGTTCCGTGTCTAGAAAGAAAATTGTTATGCATTTCGAAAGTGTTGAGTTTAGGGTATTTTGGCTCCCAAACTATTCAATCAAGTTCAAGGCTCATTGGCATTATTTTTTTAAGCTATTACAATAGTAAGTAAGCTTCTCATACCCTCATGTGGTCAATTTATCAATCACACTGTTGATTTTCATGCTCACTGCGTTCTCCATTATATTTTCACTTCTTCTCATCATTGAAATATTCTAGTGAACCAAACCATAACCCTCTCATATAACACTATCCTACACCTCCTACATACATCATACTATCATTCCCCACCATCCATACCCTTACTAAGAACCATTTTCACCAAACCCTAATTTCTAGCTAGTTTTGAAGTGCTAACTGGGAAATTCTTGTGTTTCCCTCATTTGACCACCTTTATCACTTCCATTTTACCCGATTTCACTCATATCATGGAGCCAACATGCAACCCTATCTCCTAAATGTTTTGCAGAATTTTTTTTGGCTTCAAAACCGTTCATCTCACCCTATAAGCCTATCTCATCCCTATACCTTCGTTTTTCCAAATTACACTATACATATACATTTCATCTACATAGTATGGTTTCATATTTTCACTGATAGAAAAGATGGAGACTGTGAATAAAACCCTGAAGGGAGGGTGCCACATCATATTTGAACCCTCCACCATGCAAGAAATAATTTCTTCACCCTTTGCCAAAAGATGCTTTGAGAAGACTAGATGTTTGAGGTTTTGTGGGAAGAACATGGAGGGAGGATATGATATTCAACTTAAAATATTATTTTCCTTTAATATCAACATCAGAAAGGTCATCATTGCAGGTGTGGAGTTTAACCTATCATTAGATGTGATCTCTTCAGCAGCTAGTATACGTAGTCATGGGCAGAAGTGGTTTAAGAGCATGGACATAGACCTTGAAGATTAAAAACTATTTCTCAAATCTCATGATAGAGAGAAAACAGAGTACATATTCCATTTTAGACACCTCCTTAACAAATATGCTCCTTTGATGAGGTTAATAATGAATTATTTCACATGTGAAATTATATTTTCAAGGTTTTTTAGGTACCATATCACATTGTTGATGCAATTCACCTCTACCAAATCACTTGATTTTCCATGTTACTTGTACAAAATTTTGGTTAGAATGATTGAGAAGGTTCAGAGAAGAAACCAAGATCATCTCCCATGTATTTTCCACAATGGTCTGATAAAAATCATTGTGCTGCATCACCTTTCATCCATCAACATGAATTTGGAAACCTTCATGGAGAAAGTAGCAACAACGCCCACCACTAGTCCTCCTATCATGCCCACCAAACCATCACCATCACTGTCATCACAGGCAATGGAGGTTGGCTCTTCCAGCATGACAATTCATATTTCAAAGACTCCTAGGGTTGTTGAGTTTATTCACACCTATGAGAAGGGAAAGAGAAAGGTCTTTGCACCAAAATCTATCAAAAGTGTACCTACACTTGACACTATTGTTAAGAAAAGTGAAAGAGAGGAGCAACCTCCCATGCATCAAGATGAAACACCTTTGTGCCAACATAGTGAACCAATGTCAGCGAAGGTTGAGATAGCAAAGCAGGTTGAGTTCAAATTAGCTAAGGAGATTATTAGGGAGAAGGATGAGGAGATAGTAGAGCTTAGGAAAAAATTTTCAATTGTAAATTCTCAAATCACTTTCCTTCAGCAACAGAATTGGCAATTGAAGGTCAAGTAGATGATACAAAGAAAACCTAAGCCCAACCTAGAGGTAGAAAAAGGCATAAAGTCCAAACAAACCGACACTCATCACATAGGAACTGTCCACTTGGACTCTGGAAATATTAGTTCAGGGGTGACACAACTGACGAAGGGGAAGAAGGATACTATTAGCACCCATAGTCAAACTTCTCAGCATCTTGAGAGTAGTTCGATTATAGGAATAACATTGGAAGATCATGAGGAACATGCCGAGGGATCTAGCTAAAATCAGGTAAATGAGGAACAATCCACTTTTGGATTCCCAATTGTGGATCCTGACGTAATTGTGCAAATGAAGAATATTCCACCATCATATATTCCTCATTTCTATGGTAAGGTACATGAAAACGCAGACTCTTTTCTATTTCAGTTTGAAATTTTGTGTAGGAGGTATGATTATTCATATGATGCTCATATATTAAAGTTGTTTCCTGCAACTCTCAAGGATGCAACATTACATTGGTTCATGGGACTAGGGGGAAACACTATAGCTTCTTGGGAATAGATGAAGAGAGTGTTCTTGTCAAAATATCAGGAATATTGTAAAACTGGAGATATTCAAGATGAAATCTTTACTATTGTGCAAAATGATGATGAGACCCTAGAGGACTACTTAGGGAGATTCCTATATACCCTCCAAAGGTCAAAGCACAAATTTGATCTAAGTACCATTAGGACCTTGTTCTTACATGGACTTACTGATGATGCTAGGAATAATTTAAATTTGTTAGGACAAGGAAATATTTCCCAGAAACCTTTTGATCAAATTTGTGAGTTGTGTAGGAAATTCTCAAGAAATCAATATAGATCTAGTAAAGGAATTTGAAATAGAAATAAGAAAATTGAATATATTAATGCTATGATGGTTGGATTGGAGAACAAAATGGATAATATGAAAATTTAAATAATGAAATATTGTTAGAAAACAAATAGACTCTTTGAAATTTTAGCAAAAAATTGTAGAGGAACAAGAGTCATTATCTATTTTTTCTCCAAAATGTAGAAAAAAACATCTTTTAAGAGAATGTACTCTTGATGTTAAAGTAACTAATAAATGTGCAATTTTTTCAAAGAACCATGCCACGGAGAAATTCCCTTCCATAGCTAGGCTGAAAGCTATATTTGAGGGAGGAAAACTTGAAGCCAAATCATTGCATGCAATGAGAGGATGAAGAAACTGGCCTCAGGTAAGTGTAGGTATCGCTCCTGAACTTCCACCGCATTTTCTTGGTTATAATGCACATCCATATTCCTATCCTAACACTAGTCACTTTCAACATTGGCAGCATGGTAACCAATATCATTATGGACAACCGTCCCAATATTGGCAACACGGATGGAGAGATCCAAACCATTCACACCATTGCTATCCTGCACCTACGCAATCATACCCACCTACATATGCACCTTACCCAATGCCACAACCATCATTGCCCCAAGTAAGTAAACCTATGCCACTATTACCTTTACGTCCACCATTTCGACCTCCTCAACTGCGTGCCCAACCCATACCAAATCTCAATAACAAAGAAGTACAAATGATCCATGCTATGAACTTTATTTTTCCATCCTGATATCAGTCTATGCCAGTTGGAGTCAATGATATCCAACTGAGACTAGGGAAGATAGTAACCTCAGAAAAGCAAAAGAAACCTATGGTGATTATCAAAGAGAAAGGTGAGGAGGAAACTCCTGATCATTATGTGAGAGATTTCACCATTCAACCCATCCACTTACCTTTAGAGCCTTTTCCCTCCTCTTCAAACTAGCCTCCTTATCCAGAGAGGCTAGTGGTGGAGAGGAATGACCCCATTCCTGAGTCTAGCTTGGATTTTGAGCTTAGGAATATTTTTATAAAGGTAACTTTTCTCAAATATATCAAATATATCCCCATATGTACAAAAATCATTAAGGATATCTATCTCAAGAAGCCAGGAAGGAGAATATTGGAACCCCAAACCATTCAATTCGTTGGAAGAGTAGCATAGTTAATGACATGATGTATGCACATCGAAAAATACACTGACCCCAGAAATCCTGTTTTATTTGTTCATATAGGTGATGTACTTGTCTATAATATGCTTATAGACCCGGGGGCATCGATTAATGTTATGACAAAGAAAACCATGGATAAACTTGGATAGGTCCATATTTGTCCTACTCCCATTGTGCTTGAATTGGAAGACATATCTAAAATCAAGCCAAAAGTGGTGTTGGATGATGTGATTGTTTCATTAGATTCTTGGGAATATCCTGTAGACTTCATTGTGGTTTAGCCAAAGAATCTTGTGAGAGAAAATCCCTTGATATTGGGACGACTAATGCTTACATTGCATGCCATTCTGGTGACATGTATTTTTCCCATGAAGGTTCTGGGAATAAGGTCACTTTATACCCACCTGCTAGACCCATTCAGGAGCTCCGAGAAACCTTGTGGCTAGATTACAATAATGACAAGGAAACTTAGTCTGTCTCTATGTTACATCATTGTTTTGAGTCCTCACAGGAGGGTGAGATACATGACTTCCTGAACAATATAGACACCATGCCTAATTTTGAGTCATTGAGCCAAATTTTTAGTTTGTATTTTCAAGAAAATCATAATTCTCAACCTCCCCCGCCACCATCCCTAGCAACACCTGTGTGTACTCTTCAGCCCGATACCACTCTTGTTGAGATAAGTCCCGGAAAATATTTGAATATTAGTTCAAACTTGGATTCATCCTAGTAAGAGAAGCTTGTGAATTTGTTGCAAAACCATCTTGATGCCTTTGCATGGGGTTATGAAGAGATGAAAGGCATCCCTCCTGAAACCTGTACTCATCATATTTATATTCATGATGTAGCCTGACTTGTCCAACAACCAAAAAGGCATATGAACTCATCTCTAAGAGATGTTGTAAGAGAAGAATTGAAAAAACTCTTGGATGCTGATTTTATCTATCCTATTTCTGACAGCCAATGGGTCTCCCCATTGGTGTTAGTCCCGAAAAAATATGGTAGATGGCGCATTTTCATTGATTATAGAGAATTTAACAAATCCAATCTTAAGTATTACTTCCCCCTTCCTTTCATCGATCAGGTGCTTGATACCCTTGCTGGTAAGAAGGACTTCTCTTTTCTAGATGGCTCTAGTGGTTATAACGAGATATAGATCACACCCAAGGATCAAGAAAAAACCACCTTTACATGTCCATGGTGTAAATTTTCTTACCGAATGCTTCCCTTTGGGCTATGTAATGCCCTGGGTACCTTTCAAACGACAGTCCTGGCCATTTTTTCTGACCTTGAGTGTGTGGAAATCTATATGGATGACTTCTTTGTTTTTGGTGATTCATTTCAGGAGGGCCTCAAAAATATAGAAAAAATTCTTCTTCATTTCCAAGAATCTCATCTTGCCTTGAGTGATAAAAACTGTAGATTAATGTGCAAGGAAAGTTTAGTTCTTGGCCATCTCATTTTTTACAAAGGAATCCAAGTTGACCACACAAAGATAGAAATTATTTTGAGTCTTCCTACACCCAAAACTCAAAGGGATGTGAGATGTTTCCTAGGACATGTGGGATACTATAGGAGTTTCAATGAGAACTTATCTAGGATATCTACCCCCCTTTCCAACTTTTAGCTAAGGATAGTGAGTTTTCTTGGTCCACAACTTACCAACAGTCCTTTCAGACATTGGAGGAAAAACTAGTCCAAGCACTAGTTTTGAGAGGACCAAATTGGTCCCTACAATTTCATATTTCCTTTGATGCCCCAGATAGTGCCATTGGCGCGACTTTAGGATAGGAAGAAGAAAAAAAATCCTATGCTATCTACTTCATCAGTAAAAACTTGTCACCTACTGAACTAAACTACATATTTATTATGAAAAAAAAATTAGCTCTAATTTTTGCTATTAATAAATTCAGAAACTACATTATAAGGTATGAATTCTTTGTGCATACTGATCATTCCACAATAAAATATTTTATTAATAAAACATTAACTAGCAGTAGAGTGACTAGGTGGTTACTATTATTATAGGAATTCAATATTACTGTTGTTGATAGACTAGGAAAATCTAATGTAGTAGAAGATTACCTTTCAAGATTAAATAATATTGGTGAAGTAATTCCTGTTGATGAAGACTTCCCCGACAAACATATTTTTTCTGTGTCAACGGAATCGCCATGGTTCACTGACATCGCTAACTATTTAGTCATTGGAAAGACACCAGCTCACTTATTTTCTCATGAAACACATAATATTATACAGAAAAGTGTTGCATATTATTGGGTTCAAGGAGACCTATTTTACATTGGGTCGAACCTCATTAAACGAAGGTGTGTAAGCGACGAAGAAGCATTTGAAATATTAAAATCTTCTCATGACTAACCTTTCGGAGGTCACTTCGCTGATAATCATACTGCCTACAAAATTTTACGAGCTGCCTATTTTTGGCCCTCCCTATTTAAGGATGCCAAACAATATGGCAAGTGGTGTTATACCTATCAGTAAATGGTCCAACCCAATAAAACCAATGAAATGTGCTTATGTCCCCAAGTTATAATCGAGCCTTTTGAAAAATGGGCTATTGATTTCGTAGGACCAATAAATCTGACATCATCAAATTAAAATAATATTTTGGTTTGTACAGATTTCGTTGCAAAATGGGAAGAGGCTAAAGTTGTTTCTTTTTCTACTGAAAGAGTTGTTGTTGATTTTCTCTTTACTGAAGATTTACTAGATTTGGTGTGCCTAGAGAGATTTTTTCTGATAATGGTCCACAGTTTATTTTTACTCTAGTACAGGGTGTGATGGAGAAGTAAAAAATTCGGCATAGGAAATCCACACTGTATCACCCGTAAGAAAATGGTTAGGTGGAGTTCAAAAACAAGGTAATCGAGTCCATCCTCACGTAGACAGTGAACACACATAGAAATTATTGGGCTAACAGATTACTAGAAGCCTTGTGGGCATACTGAACCACTTGGAGGAATAGCACGGGACATACACCATATGAGCTAGTATACGGGAAACAAGTCCTTTTGACGATAGAATTCTAGATCAATACCTTCAGGACTGCAGTCCAGTTGGGACTAGACCTCTCTGAAGCATAACAAAAGTGTCTCCTAAATTTGAATGAGTTAGATGAATTTCGAAGGGATGTTGTTCAACAGAACATATTGGTTCAACAACAGTGCAAAAAGTAGCATGACAAGTCCATCTATAATATTTCTAAATTAGCATGCAACTAATTGGAATATTAAATTTTGATTTTTATTCTTAGTTAGAAGAATAAGAGGGTATGGAGACCGATAAATCTCCTTAGTAGGAATAAAACTACTCCAAATATGAATGGAGGGCATCAAAAGAGCTGGCTAAAGCTCCCATATGTGTGAACAAGGGATGAATCATGTGGACTGGGTCAACTTTGACCAAATCAACAGTGCTGGTATGGAAGTAGTGGACATTCAATGAGGGACATCACAATTTTGGATGGAGATCCTTTGCATTGAATTAGTGCCTTTAATCAGTGGGGCCAAGGGTGAGGAATCTCACCAAGAATATAAGGAAGGGGATGGTAGCCATTGTGATATGTTTTGGATTATTATTTTATTGTGGTCTGTTAATACTTTTGGCTCTCTTCAGCTATTTAGATAATGTTGCAGTGTTGTTTAGCACAAGGGTGTTCCCGAGTGGGAATCCCACCATCATTAGGGGACTTAGAGTGCCTACTCAGGAGAAGTTGTTGAGAATTATTTCAACATTCTGGAATTTGGCCAAGCTACAAATTTCTTCTACAACATCGATTCTATTTTGATATGTGATAAGCTGTAGTAGTGGAGGGTATATTTGGATCATTTCTGAGCTTTTCTTTAGTGGAGGAAGGTTTATTTCCATTGAGAGATCAAAAAGGAAGGTCCCTGAGATTCATATAATATTTTGGCATCAGGCTAAGTCATCATCTTCCCCTACAATGCAGTTCCAGTCCATGACTGCATTATTTTAGAGATCTGTGGTAGGGGTGATTTCAGTGCTCCATTGGGGGTGTTTGCTTTCCATTGAAGGGTTAAACCCTTCATTGAGAGAGTCTGTTGGAGGAGTGCCATTCAGATCAACATCAGATTCAACCACCTCCTCTTTGTGCTTTAGTTGCAGTGATTCTTTAACCCTAGGGCTTTAGATTCAAGATTTGTATTTTGGGCATCTCCGGAAACACTTTCCTGGTTATCTAGGAAATGTGTATGGGAGCATATATCTCCATTTTTTCCTTTGTATGAGCATGCTATTTTCAGATCCATTTATTTATATTGTTGAGCTACAATATTAGCCACTAAAACTGCATTGTCTTGGCTTTAGTGTATTGTGTAGCAGTGGTATTACATGTATTGGTGCTTTTAGGCATTGGAGGCTTCTCTTGCCTAGCTTGAGGTATTTGATCCCCAAGATATTGTACTTATTTTCTTGTTGTTATACATAATACCATGGATCTATCTTTGGCTCATGATTGATGTATTGTTATGTACTACTATTTTCCATTATTGTGAGCTATATTGCTGATTTTCCCATTTGGGAATATTACATTGGTATTAGAGCATAATCTTGTCTCAGCCTATGAAGACAATGCATCTGTGTTATCAGAAGTAGAAGAAGCATCTCACAGGAAGGACAAGATTCACAGAAGAGACAAATTCAAGTCTCCATTATTTGGAGAAATGGAGGGAAATAAGTTTTCAAAACTTCTTCTCCAAACTATGCATGAGATTAACAGATAAATCAAGGGAATGAGAAGGGAAAGACATGAAGATCCATGAAAAATATTTTCACATGAAGAAAGCTCTAGTTCTTCATATTATGGGTGTGATAATTCAACCACACAATCAGATCTAAAATACTCTACCATGCCTATGTTCATAGTAAGAGAGATGGAGGAAGGATATGTACCAAAGGAGGAGACTCTTGGTGACTATCTTCAAGAGTATGATATCAATCTCAGAGGTTCAAAGATCATCTAAAATTCCAAGGATCTTGCAAGATCAAGGAGAATATAAGACCTAGCAATCATAATAGAAGTAAGAGGTCCAAGAAGCATGACTTGGGTAGATTCTTTCTACCAACTTTTGATGGGTCACCTAAATGTACAATTAGGGCTTGGTTGAAGGAGCTAGACACCTATTCGCAGCAGCACCATTTTTTCAAAAGATGAAGCCATTAGAGTAGCAGTGATGCATCTTGAAGGTAAGGCTTATGCCTAGTGGTTTTATGAAACTTCTTCCATGAATCATGTAAATGTATCTACTTATGCAAATTTCTCTAGGAGGTTAGTGAGAATATTTTATTTAAAACATTCTAAAACATACTTGGTTGAGCTAGCCAAGCCTAAATAAACAAAACCTTTGCATGAGTTGGAAGTATCCATAAACCCAACTCCATTCCATAATGCTATTGAGGGGGTTAAAAACTTGCAGAATACCTTGCTAGAGGCAAGATCCCCACTTCAAGAAGAGCTCTCTTCTCAAAAGGAAGACATGGAGACCTCTTTCTCAAAAGAGGATCAAAACAAAGAGCCTCTTAATGATGATGAGGTAACCTCCATTCATGATGAAGGGGACGAGTAAGTAGGAGGTAACAACATTGTCACATCAAGAGAAGATCTAGTACCTAGTGGAGAGGAATATGGAGCAATTTCTCCAATGAAAGGAGTTCTTGTATCCTTGCAAGAAGTTCCAAAGAATCTCATATGTGGAGATCAAGGCACAATCCATGAACAACATGCGCCATTATTGATACATTGTGAGACCTTGCAGATGAAAGGAGAAGGTAGGGAGGATGGCCAGGATCATATGATTAGGAGCACATAGCCCTATCTATTTCAGAAGGTTGATGCAAAAAAGAGGCAGGCTAATTTTCACAATGAGAGTAGCGAAAAAGAATTACACTCATATATGCAGTCTACTCTTGATATTTATGTCTCATTACATGGAGGAATTCCACCCGGGAGACCACTAGATCAGAAGTTGATGGGAGATGCTTCACATTTGGTTTTGCCACTCATTGATCCTGGAGGGGTGAACACCTTGGGAAGGCTTGACACAAGGCAGAGTGCATGGGGTAGGATCAAGGAGGAGGGAGAAATTCTCCCAATATCAGTATTACCCACTCTCACCAAAAATATTGTGCTGAGAGAATAAGTTTTAGGGATGGATGGCACCATCTTGGTGCAAGGATACCACTCCATGGCTTTGGATAATCATCAGATACTTCCAAATTGGGAGGAATATTCAATATTTGGTAGAGGTTGGTGGCCACTCATGATTACATTGGACAAAATCAAAAAGTTTTTGATGGGTGATAGCTTTCCATGGAAGGCTAGCCTCCAAAAAATTCCACCTTCACTAGAGCATGAGCAGCTGCAGGAGGAGCAGCAGAGGCAATATTGCAGCATTTTGGTGTATGAATTTGGCATGGGAGATGTCAAAGAAGAGAGTAGAAACATGATAGGTGATTTACATGATAGATCAACAACGCTGTCATTATTAAGTATTGACCCTTATTGGATATCCCAACTATTAGTGGAATATTCCAAGGATCTCTTTTCATGCAGGGTGCTTGATGGCTAGCTATCAGATGGGAGATATGTAGTGAGAGATGGGGTCATCTATTTTCAGGATATAATATTCTTGACTAGAGCCTCTAAGCTCCAGGAGAAGCTACTACATGCAGCACATGAGGGTTTTCTCTCCAAACCCACTGGTTATCTAAGAGCATACCATACTATCCTGGAGGATTCATTTCAGAAGGCTTCAAAGAGGATATGCACCATCATATGGGGAGATGCATGGATTGTTTGGAGGATGAGGAGAGACATAAATCTTTGGTAGAGTTATCACAACCACTTCCTTTCTCATTGGAAGTGAGAAGATGCCCATATATGACCCACCTTACTAGCTTGAAGCAAGTACATAGTAAAGATTGTATTTCTGTACAACATGACTCATTTACTATGTATTTTCATTTCCTTACCATTCATGTGTAGGGCATTGCTCCAAGAGGGCACACTCTTTCTTCTAGACTTCATGATAGATCAACAACGATGTCATTATTAAGTATTGACCCTTATTGGATATCCCAACTATTAGTGGAATATTCCAAGGATCTCTTTTCATGCAGGGTGCTTGATGGCTATCTATTAGATGGGAGATATGTAGTGAGAGATGGGGTCATCTATTTTCAGAGTATAATATTCTTGACTAGAGCCTCTAAGCTCAAGGAGAAGCTACTACATGCAGCACATGAGGGTTTTCTCTCCAAACCCACTGGTTTTCTAAGAGCATACCGTACTATCCTGGAGGGATTCATTTCGGAAGGCTTCAAAGAGGATATGCACCATCATATGGGGAGATGCATGGATTGTTTAGAGGATGAGGAGAGACATAAATCTTTGGTAGAGTTATCACAACCACTTCCTTTCTCATTGGAAGTGAGAAGATGCCCATATATGACCCACCTTACTAGCTTGAAGCAAGTACATAGTAAAGATTGTATTTCTGTACAACATGACTCATTTACTATGTATTTTCATTTCCTTACCATTCATGTGCAGGGCATTGCTCCAAGAGGGCACACTCTTTCTTCTAGACTTCATGGTCTAGTTGAGGTCATAAGTAGTATTGATGATGGCCACTCCCTAGGATATCTTGGGGAGATGACATCTTATTCAGGGTGTGCTCAATTTGAACCATACCTCATACACATTCTCCAAGCATGTGAGAAGTTTTGGGAAACAAACAAGTGGTTGGGAAACCACACATCATGCCATATTCTAATGCATTTAGGAATAAAACTATGTTGGTTGCACTTGAGGGACCATTTTCCTTCTCCATTACTACACATGGCAGCTAAGATGACTTTGATTGTGATCCCATATGTTGATGATGTTCTTATTATTGTTGGGAACATGATTAGAGGGATGCCACATTGGTTGGATGTGTCCATTGGGAATGAAACTTCCCACACTTCTTCATGCTTCAAGAGGAGCATGGGACATTATATGGCTACTACAATATATCACTTGTTTCTTTCTGAAGTGAGCCATATGATTGACTTGAGTCTTTGTGAGAAGCCTCTCATGAGCATGTGGGAGGATGTTTTCCATGAATTACCATTCTTGAAGGTGATTCATTTTATATGGATGATAGTTTGGAGGTTGAAGCTTCACATGGGAATGAAGGTTCCCTAAATTTTTCAGATTTATCCTTGCAGTTTCTTGAGGAAAAGCAACATTTGGGAGGGGAGGATTGTAATATTCCTAAATTAGCATGCGTCTAATTGGAATATTAAATTTTGATTTTTCTTCTTAGTTAGAAGAATAAGAGGGTAGGGAGACCCATAAATCTCCTTATTACAAATAAAACCACTCCAAATGTGAATGGAGGGCATCAAAACAGCTGGATAAATCTCCCCTATGTGTGAAAAAGAGATGACGCATGTGGACTGGGTCAAATTTGACCAAATAAACAGTGCTGTTATGGAAGTAGTGGACATTCAATGAGGTACAACGTAGTTTTGGAGGGAGATCATTTGCATGCAAGTAGTGCCTTTAATGAGTGGGGCCAAGGGTGAGGAAGCTCACCAAGAATATAAGGAATGGGATGGAAACCATTATGATATGTTTTGGATTATTATTTTATTGTGGTTTGTTAATACTTTTGGCTCTCTTCAGCTGTTTAGCTAAGATTGCAGTGTTGATTATCACAAAGGTGTTTACAAACGAGAATCCCACCTTCATCCTCGGGGGACTTAGAGTGCCTACTTAGGAGAATTTCTTGAGAATTATTTCCACATTCCATCATTTTGCGAAGCTAAAAATTTCTTATACAACACAGATTCTATTTAGATATGTGTTGAGTTGCAGGGTGCAACAGTGGAGGGTTTCTTTGGATCCTTTTTGAGCTTGTCTTCAGTGGAGGAAAGTTTCTTTCCATTCAGAGATTAGTAAGGAAGGTCCCTAAGTTTCATAAAATATTTTGGCATCAGGCAAAGTCATCATCCTCCCCTATAGCGCAGTTCCAACCCATGACTGCGTTATTTTAGAGATCTATTGCAAGGGTGAGTTCAGTGCTCCATTGGGAGTGTTTTCTTTCCATTGAAGGCATCAACCCTTCATTGAGAGAGTCTATTGGAGGAGTGCCATTAAGATCTACATCAGATTCAGCCACCTCCTCTTTTTTCTTCAATTGCAGTAATTATTCAACCCTCAGGCTTTAGATTCATCATTTGTATTTTGGGTATTTCCAGAAACCATTTTTGGGCTATCTAGGAAATGTGTATGGGAGCATAGATCACCATTTTTGCCCTTGTATGAGCATGCTATTTTTAGATCCATTTATTTATATTGTTCAGATGCAGTATTAGCCACTAAAATTTCACTCTCTTGGCTTTAGTGTATTTTGTAGCAGTGTTATTACATGTATTGGTGCTTTTAGGTGTTGGAGGCTTCTCTTGCTTGGCTTGAGGGACTTGATCCCCAAGATATTGTACTTATTTTCTTGTTGTTATAAATAATACCATGGATCTATCTTTGGCTCATGATTTATGTATTTTTATGTACTACTATTTTCCATTATTGTGAGCTATATTGCTACTTTCCCCATTTGGGAATAATACACCGTCCGAAAGAAGAAATCCCAACTAGGTGATTGAGTACTCCTTTACGATTCCATATTTAAATATTTTAAAGGGAAATTTCATACACTCTAGATGAGACCTTATGAGGTGGTAAAAGTGCTTGAAAATGGAGTGGTAGAAATCAAAAATATTGATGGATGGAATTCAATGTTCCTGGTGAATGGGCATAAACTAAAGGCATATTTTTTGCTCCTCACTAAAGGAAATTTTATGCAGCAAGTCCAACAGAAATCTCAGAAGGAGATGGTAAGTGGAAAAACCAACCTATTGAAAATATGATTCTTTATTTTCCTAAAGAGAAATATAATAAAAAGAAAAAAATGTCAAAAATAAAAAAAAAATAAAAAAAAGTTTTTTTTTTCCTGTAATTATGAAAATCAGTTGACTGACATGATTGGAGAAGGATCAACCTAAAAACCAACATGCTGGGGGGAAGATCAAAATTTCAATAAAAAGGGAATGTTTTATTTTTAGATGTGTTGGTTGTCACCAAGAAGAAGCAGGTTCAAATGGGAACCAGGCCCTTACCCAAGTTTGGGGTAGCTAGCACATAAATTTTTATTCAAACAATGCTCAATTCCCACTACATTTACTTTTTCCGGCACTAGTGTAGGCATATTTTAAAGATATTTTTTTCCCTTCTTCTATTTCCCGTTTTGTAATTTCCTGATATTTTTCTTCTTCTAATCCTTCAATGAATTACCCTCCTTTTTCTTCTAAGAAAACTATCCCTATCTGATTTCGTATTTCCCTCTTTTTTCCCCTTGAATTTTCCCCCCAAATTTCCTTTTTTGTTTATCCCCCTTGGAGGTTTCATTCTTAGAATCCATGCCATGATATTCTTTCCCATTCTAGAAATTACCCTTTCCCACTTCTTTTTTTCCCTCATGGATCGATTACATGACCTGATATGAATTTGTAACTCAGATTGGAAGGCATGCTTGACACCAAAGAATGGTGGATACAACTTTCCTTGTATAATCAGGAAATTTTTTTTTCCAAACAATGAATTGTATTCTATCAGAATTTCTCTTTGTCCCTTTTTATCTTTGATGTTATAGAGATCCCTAGTGCAAGCACGTTTCAGTGCAGGAAAATTTCAGTACATGCACATTGTGGTGCAAGAAAGTTTAGTGCAAGCAGCTTCAGTGCAGGCACGATCAGTGCAGGCACGTGCCTGATGTTGACAACACATACAAGAATTATTAACGTAATTCAGGGATGCCTGATGCAAAAATGTTCATTAGAAAGTATATCTCTTAACCTTTTTGTAGACAGAATGAATACCCCATAAATGGACCATATCATCTAATTATTTGAATTATGGTTAACACTTTGCCTTTTCATGTAGTAATGTAGGAATAAATTGTTTAAAGTACAAGATATTTTAGGTCATGAAGTCTTATCTTTTCAATGAGTACTGAACTACACCTTATGTGAAATTATGAAGCAAATGTGGGATAGTACGAACCAATTCGAAAGCCAACACTTACCTCTTTTTGAAAATATTTTTCATCACCTATTAATGATGGCCTTACCTCATAATCTGATCGTGCATGACTAATATTACACCGCGTTATCACTAAAACCTCCGCCTCTTACAATCATCATCACCTACCTGTACTACACTGATTTGTGTGTACATTAGTCCCAAAGGAATAATGATGGAGCATGATTGGATAGAAGAGGCTAAGAAGGTGGTGGGTGAATGACTCCATCATCATAAAATTCTTGACAACCCCTTTGAATTGCTTGGTGTGATATTTTTTTCAAAGAACTGGGGTGAATCCTGAAAGAGATGGTGCCTGTGAGAAATAAACCGTCTTATTTAAAGGAAATATAGTAGGCAACTAAGTATCATAATAGTCTTTTTCTGTTGCAAGAATTGGGATCTCTCCCATTTTTGCAAAAGTTCGATGTATTCGATACAGATGTGGCATTGGAATTTGCAAGGACGTTTGATGGAGGCCGAGCCAAGGTCGACTCATTGGAATTTGAGGTCACAGAAGAATCCATATCTTATACTATGGGCCTATAGACTGCGGGAGAACAATGATTAAGAAAGGAGAAAATAGAGAAGAAAATGTGGCACAGATTCGTGGTCGACTGGAAGTTGAAAGTTGATTGGAAGAAGGGGCTTTCACACAACGCCATACTTGGGAAATGGAGATACCTCCTGTACATACTGCACAAATTTCTTACCTGTGAAGGACATTATTCATTAATAATCATATACCATATCTATTCACTATTTCACTTTGAGTCAGGGAAACTCATCAATTTTCCCTATTTCTTGCTCAGAAGCCTGGAAAAATATGTCGAAAGGTGTTCAAAAAGGGAAGGTGATTCAGGTCGCATGCAAACTGTAACATCATGGGTTGATAGAGATTATCATTAAGAAGGAGCTAGAGGTCAAAGGAATGACCTGGAAGGAATTTTTGAAGGAGCTGCAGGGGCAAAGTACATGGAAATCGTCCGAGAAGAAGAATGAAAGCAAGAAAAGAACATCATAAGCTCTGACTCTGGGCCCTACCAAGATAGAAAGCAAGAAAACACTGGTGCAAGCAGAGGAGCACCCTATCAAAAAAAATTCGTCTGTAGTAATAAGAATGGCTTGGAAGTAGACGAAGATAGGAACTACCTCTTTCAGGACGAGTCACAATCAGTCGAGCTACCTGATTTTGTTGGATGAGTCACCACCGGCTTCATCCGGAGATCATAATCTCTCGGTTCTTATAGAGGCAGCGACTCGTACTAAGGATAAAGAAGGTCATGTAGAGAAGGAAAATGGCATACCCTTGTCAGCCTTCCTTCATACATTAAAGAAAATAAAAGTGACACTAAGTGCAAGAAGAGAATCAACAGAGGGTGAAGAAGATGACGAGGCTCAACATGTTGAAACCCTTGATTATTTTGAGGTACAAGGTATTGAAATCCCTGATGAGATAAATTTACAGAGTACTAAAACCCCTGATGAGATAAATGCGTAGGTTATTGAAGCCCTTGTTGATATGGACATGGAGGATACTAAGATCCTTAGTGATATCGAAGTTCCAGGCACTGAAACCCTGGATGAAATTGAAATACAGAAATTGGGCGGCTAAGATAACATTGACCTTGACGATGATGGTACATGTTTAGAGTCAGTCATAGAGAAGATGCTTGCACAAGATGAGTTGTAAATAGAGAATAACACCCTTGATCTGAACAATCAGATAGAAGAGCTTGAGCAGCGAGTTCATGACTTGGAAGCATTGAACCAAACCATGAAGGAGCAGGATACAGTGCAGAAGCAAGGCAAAATGGAATTGACAGAAGAATTAAAAGAGAAAAAAAAGACAAGTCAAGGTATCGAAGTTTCAGGCCTCAAAGTGCTATAAAATTCTTTAAATGGTGACCCAACAGCTTAAGAAGGCTCGGGGTAAAATAATAAAGACAATGAAATCAGGGTTCAGTATACAAGTCCAGTACTAAAGGGAGACTTCCTATTTTTGAATTTTTGCAGTAGGTAAAGGTTGTGTGAGGACACACAAAAACTTAGGGATGGGAGGATGTTAGCAGGAGAAAATGCCTCATTTTTAACCCCTTCCATACCTTGAAACCACAATCATAAACCTCTATTTTATCCTCATAAAATTTCTTATACTTGCACTAGTCCAAGAATCCTGTCCTATCCCTGCACTAGTTTTATATTTCATACTTAAGGTTTATTAAGTAATTAATTAATTAAAAAAAATTATATTAATGCAACTAATATTTCTCTTCCTAAAGTATTATGATAATAAAATGTATTAATCTAGAATCAACATGGTCTATTGCAGACAGATTCCTGCACCGTTGGCTGCGACCACTCCTAAACTTCTGTGAGAGCTCGTTACCTAACACAGGCATCTCATTCCAGATCGACCTATTCAATTGTAGTCATATTGAGTAGAATTCGGAGTGGAAGATAGTCAGGGATATGATCAAAGATCGGGTCACTCGCCAACGAGTACATTAGCATTTTTTTATAGCCGCTGGCTTATTTTGCAATGCCAATTGTTATTTCGTTTCGGCCGAAAGGCTGGAAATAGAACGATTGTATGTAATTTCATTATGGCCATAGGATAAAATGGTTGTATAAATATAGATTTCATATAGGAAATTTGGGGACGATAGACATGCTACCGTAACTCTGGAAAATTTGTAATTCTGTGTTGTCACCCTTGTTCTCGGCTGGATCCATACTTATGATGTATTTTTTCTGATTTGAATTAATACAAGGAGCTATGCCATGTTGTTTACATTATGCTTTTTAATCTATTACTGATGTGTCTTTGAGTGCTAAAGCTTCAATTTTCATAGAATGGGAAATGAGATGGTTGGCTAGGGCCTAGCCAACCCAACTCGTTTTCCCTCTTGTGATTTCATTCAGTTAAAGATGTGTGTGTGTGTGTGTGTGTGTGTGTGTGTGTGTTGATTTTATTTATGCAAAGTGTGGATTGAGTTTATGATTTATTTCTTCATAAGAATTCGAGTTTTATTTTATTGTCAGTCAAGTGTGACGGATCCGTGGCGTGTGTTAGCTACCTGCAATTCTAGAATATTGGTGAGACTAAAGCTGTAGGGAGAACATTTGAACCACTTTGGGATTCTAGGATCTAGCCGTCCTGAATCCATAGAGGGATATCTCTATAAGTGCAAAGATTGATTTATCTTTAAGGCTCTTGAATGTGATATTAGGCTACTTATTAAGAATGAGGTTTTTGTTTGTTTTGGTTGGGAAAATATATGTGAAGGTGAAGGAAGTCTAAATGAAGGGTGAAGATGAATGAAAATGAAAGATTGATTCAGCTAACCAGATAGGCAAGAAGCAGCTTCAATCCATTGGGCTATGGAGTCATAGTAGAATTTAATTGAAACAAAAAGGTTCAAGAGTGGTCTATGGGGCACGTCATCTATGTCATAGGATCTCTTTAAAGTTGATTTTATGGAATGGAATGAAACAATAAGAAGGGGAATCAAACAAATGAAGAACAAAGAGCAACCTAATATTAAGTAAGTACTTTGAAACTATCCTGCTTTCGGCATGCACTTAAGGAAAACATAAAAGTAATCAAAGATTAGGTAAGTACTTTGAAACTAGCCTGCTTTTGATTCACTTTCAATAGAAAACATTTAAAACACATAAAGAATAGCTTAAGATTAATTAAGGACGTTGAACCTATCCTGCTTTTAGCATATTCTAAGGGAAACTTTTCAAAGCAACTGTTGGAGAAGAAACTAGAGGACAGGGCTCACCATAGAGTTCCCTAGCTCTGCTTTACTTAGTAAAATTTCAAGACAACACATAAGATAACAAAGAATTGTCTAAGATCAGGTAAGGACTTTGAACCTAGCCTGCTTTCAACATACTCTTAGGGAAAAATTTAGACAGCCTTTGGAGATAAAACTAGAGGACAGGGCTCACCATAGATTTCCCTAGTTTAACTTTACTTGGAAAAAACTGAAAATAACATTCACGAACAATGTTTAGTTTAAAGAGTAGGACGAGGGAACGCTAGCATTCCTAACTGCTTGGACTATATTAAATCATTCTTAAATACACAATTTGGAAGAAAACATGTAGATAAAGCTTATCAGTAAGAGTAGAGTACCTTTGACAGTAAATCCTAACTCTATAATTGTTGTTCTTTACCATAGAAGATGGAAAGAATGGAAACAAAAATAAAATAACAATTTACAATAAGAAAAACATCACCGTTGACATAGACCAGGATCCCATAAATCAGCTTGTATTTGATGCTACAAATTAGTTACAATCTTCAAGTCTAGTGTTTCTCTACAGCTTCAAACTTCTCATCTCAACTTAGGTATCTTCAATTACAAATAGAGCTTACAGCAGCTACAATAAACAATTTACAGGGAACAGATATGTAGTGACCAACATTATCTCATCTTCTACAGAAGTATTTATAGAAGAAATGAGGATGTGGGATGGGATAAAAGATCTTCTAGGTTAAATTAATACATTTTAATGCTTCTCGGCCTTTGAGGGGCTCGATGGAGAAACTTTCTGATATTTCCTCTGTATTGATTGATTTACATTAAGTATTGAGCTCGCTGGGAATATTTTGTTGACTTTAAGGCTCTTTGTTATCCTTGTAATAATTCTGCTGACAATTTACAATAATTTCCTTTGGTTGAATTAATTTTTCAGCTGTATTGAGGCAAATATCTTCTGTTTTGGTCATAACAAGGCCTATTTTGAATGCTTTGAGGCTGCAGGTGGATTTTGGTAGCTGAGAGGATTCAATTAACCTCATATGTGGCAGTGGAGGCTTCTGGGACTGATAGATATTATTATTTTTCTTTAAACATTGTTAATTTGCTGTAATTCTGTGTGTTAGGCTTAATTAGGCCTAATTTTTGTCTTTTTCTCTTCAAACTATGTTTAATCAAGCAGATTAGGCTTTAGATAGTCGATTTAGGCCGTAATCCCTTAAAACTGCGTAAACAATCTTCGATTCTCCATCTCTACTGTGACTAGATCCTTTAACACTGATACTCTTTTCTTGATTAAGTTTTGTTGTGTCTTGTTGATGTGTAGGCGTACAGAGGGCTCTTATAATGTCGCCAGCGTTCATGAGGCACCGATAAACTTTGATGGGAAACCCTGCAGAATGATCTCCTTCATGCATAAAGGCCTGGGGGATCGTCACCCCCAGCCTTCAATTTTCTTTTAAAACATTTGATAAAACCATTAAAACATGCACAACAAAGAAAAATTAGAAAAAATCCTATGGGGAAAGGTTTAGACTGCTTCAGAGGTATTGGTTAGATCGCAACCGTTGGATGAAAGCATCCAACGACGAAGATTTAATGTGGAGGACAATGGAGAGGCGGTCGAGGGAATCAATGAAATATTAAGTCTGAGATGTCGATGTATGTGGATCAACGGTCGATATTAACCCAAGATCTTATAAGGCAGAAGGGAAATTTCATAGTGAAATGGCGGAAAATATAAGAAAAATAGGGAAAAAGTTTATCAGAGGTAAAAAGGGGTCAAATGATATTTGGGGTTTCCGAATGATCCTAGGCCGCTGGATTGGATTAGTCCACAGAGATCAATGGTGGAGGTTGATTGATGAAGTTCTGTGGAGTAAAGGGGGGAGGGCAATGAAATAATGGCGAGGTTAAACGGGAGCCGTTAGATCTTAGAGATCGACGGTGGAGATCTATTACGATAAAATGAAATGGGAATGGGAATGGTGGTTACGGCTGAAGAAACTGCCAGTTTTGCGCAACGTAAAAGGGGAAAGGCAGTATTACCTTTTTGAACGTGATATGTGTTTCTAGCTGACACGCGGCTTTTTAAAACCACCCATATCGCGTAAATTAACCTTCAGGTTTAAAATTACATGAAACCATGCGCTAGCCGTTAGATCTTGGGTCTTAGTTCGGACGGTCATGAGGAGAGCGCGATGGATAATAGATGCACGGGCGATAAAAGGTGGGGCGGGGTCAAGGCGGTTTTAATCTTGACCATCGGATCAGGGAATGAACGGCTAGGATTGATCAATGGGGGCGGTAGGTCCCAAATGAATTGGGCCTACTGGGTTAAAAATAGACTGTTGGATGAAACAGATCAACGACTCAGGTTTAATCTCGGGGTTGATGGAATAAAATATGAGGTGAGGGTTGGGTGGAGTTTGGGTTAATGTGGGCCATTGTTCTGTAGAGATCAACAGCAGAGATTCGCCAAAGAAGTTACACTATCAGGTTTGAGAAATAGAAAAATAAAGTGAGGATTTATCTGGACCTGTTATAGCATCATTTTTCACCTTCACATGATTCATGATTGCTTATATGGCTTTGGGCACCCATTCCTACAGACTTGGAAAAATTCACTTAAAAACAGTGTAAAAATCCCCATACGCGACTATGCACGTGCTTTTCCACATGTATACGCGAGTCCAGCTAGACTTTTCCGTGTATGCCATTAAAATGATTAAAAAATATATAATTATTCCCTATTTTCAGGCTGGGTTGATGGTTACTCAGGTAGTTCAACCACCCCAGCACGTAGCCAACTGTTTCCAACTGTTGAAACTACTTAGAGGGAGTATAAAAACCCCTCATGTGTATGGCCTAAGGGAGGGAGAGAATTTATTGATATTATACTCTGTTGGTATTCCCTATCCAAGTCTGATTCCCCGTGCCTCCTGCACTTTCCCAGTTCATTATAGGAAACTCTTGTTTCCTTGAGATACACATCCCTTTATATGTTATCTCGTATGCACCAGTTTGGAAGGAGTCTTAGCGAGGCAAGGGCTGGACGGATCCGGACGACGGTCTGCGAAGGCCTTGGAAGGATCAGGTGATCTCTCCACTCGTTACTTTTGTACATGCTATTTATAATACATAAGTACCATGTTGTTCCCGAAATAAACGTGTTAGTGTATGCTTATATGTATGAGAATATTGTTATTTAAGCATTCATTATGATTTATTTAATGTTTTATATGAATCTCACTAACATTTAGAGCAGATATATACTGTACAACCAGTTCTTCGTGCTTGTTTCTTCTTGTCTTTCAGGTTGATAAGGAAGGACGGTTGCTGGGGGTTTGGACCCCGCGGGATCTACTTCAACCGTAGGACCTACGGGTAACTTTCTCATTCTACTCTATTTAGTTTTTCTGAACGTGCATGGTTGTGTGAGTCCTTCTTAAGTAGCATGCCCCTGCTCTGTGGAGGTTGTAACCCAACGAACCTCTAGGGTGATATTCCCCAAAACAGAACTGGCGACTCCACTGGGGATCACATTCTTGTGATTCTCCTGTTGGGTTGTTTCAGCTGTTTGGTAGGTTGCCGACAGTTTTATCTTTCATTTGCAGTCTAGTTTACTTTCTTGCAGTTAGTCTGAAGTCCTCGTGTCTTTTCCAGGCTTGTCCTTTTTGTTTTTTCATTATTTTCCTTTGTATACGCGCTTTTTTCTGCACACAGTCGCGTATACACGCAATTTTGTCTAAAGGAACCCGCGTATACGCGAGTTTCCCTTAGCACAGACGCGTATGCACGCTGGTTGCATAGCTGTGAAGTAGCGTATACCTAGGCAGATTTTGAATTTTTGGGATTCTTGACTTTTTGGTCCTTTCTGGCTGTGGAGGCCTGTTTCTACAGTGTCTCTGTACTTACTGGAGTGTGAAGGAAGTGGTTTCATGTCTTTTCTCTCTTTCGTTTGATTGAAAACTAGTCTTTTTGGCAAAGTGTTGTTTCTGGTGCTGGCGCTTCTGGATTGAGTTCCAAGATCGCTCTCTGAGCATTCTTGGCTGTTCTGCTTTATTAGAACAGAGAGCTTCTGCTCACTTACTCGCTCCTATCTTTGTGTTGTGCTTCGCATTGCGATTTTTGCTTCGTTTTTGATTGGTTTTCTTGAGTTCCATAGGCTAGGTTTTGTTGCAACTTTTGAAGAGCTTTTCTTGCTTCTTTGGAGTTTTTGTTTGCGACGAATTTGCACTATTTGTCTAGGCTGATTGGCTGAGTTTTCTGGTCTTCTTTTGCTCTTATTGATCTTGCTACGAGTTAGCCTTATAAGGTTTGGGAGCATTGTTGAAGTTTGTGCTTGAAATTTGGTCTTGTTTGGTTTGGATTTTGATAGTTGTGCTTGGTCTTTTCGAGCTCTTTCTTTATAAAACAAAAAAGCTCAAAAAACATTTGCTTTGATTTTTGTTTTTGCATTTCAAAGGCTTAAAAAACATTTTCACTTGTTATTTTCTTTTGTTGTTGCATTTTCATTTTCGTTTTCCATAACTTTTGAAGCTTGTGAGGTTTCTTTCTTTTAGTTTTTGGCTTGATTTTGAGGAGGAGTTGTCATTTGATTTCTTCTTCTTGTTTTTAAGTGTTCTTGGTGTCCTCATTTTAAGAGTTCTTGATTTCGAGAGCTAGCTTTCTGGGCAACCAAAGAAGAGTTAAAACTGAAGGACTTTTTGGGAATTTCACTCTGCTTTAGGAGATTTGCATCTTAGGATTTGCATACTTGTAGTGATTTGCATTAGGTGCATTTAATCATTTAGTCAATTTCTTAGTTTTTGTGAGTGTGAGTTTGCTATTTGAAAAGAAAAATACAATTTTTAGTCTCGTAGAACCTGTATAGAGATTGCTCTTCATCGAAAGACAATAACTGCATTTGCATGTAGTTAAGTTTTTATTAATTTCTTTTGCGTCAAAACACCATACGTTTCATCTCCGCATCCTTGTGACTTAACATAACAGCCATTAAAATAAGCGATTTAATCTAAAAACAACTAGCAAGTTTTCTAAGTGTCAATCACCAACTAGCTAGGTTGTAGGGCCTTGGAATAGGTGAGTGGAGAGTTAACTCTCCAAGGCCGCTCAAACAAACATAGAAGTTGATTAATTGAGCGAAATCCAACTCCGTGAGGTGGACTGGGAAAGCTCTAATCCGAGAGTCAAGCGCGAGGGGAAGTGAAGGTTGAGAAGAGGGATACCCCCCCTCCGATTAGCTGAATCTGACCTCAAGACCGTTCCGCCCAGCTTCTGATACGGATTGGTGCCCATAGTTTCCACTCCTAGGTTCCACACAGGTGACTGCGGGGGGGAATACCCGTGGTACCTGAGGCAGACGTCGCATCACTTTCAGCAGTACTTCTGGGGGGTGCCCTTGCGAAGCTTGGGTGCTTGAGCCGACAAAGGCTGTCGTTAGGAGGTCAGCGTAACTGTTTCTGATACCTTCGCTAGTTGTTCTGGGCCCTAATCATCCCAGACTGCTTTCGGGAGGTCCTATATTTCGCTTTCCTGTATTTTGGTGTCTGGTCCTCATCACCCGGAGCGGAAATACTTGGAGGCTGTTTGCTTGACTATATCTCAGGGATTTTTATTTTAGTGAGTGCTCTTTGCTCCTAGCTTGCCTAGCTTTTCACTTTTTTGAGTCTAATTTAAAAAATCTATAAAAGTGGCTGATCAAGCGCCTCGTCGGTCGAGGAGAATCCGGGGGTTATCTCCCGAGAGTTCAGAGCCTTCTTCGAGAAGGCATAGGAGTGATTTAGTAGGTGGTTACCACCCTGTGGTGTCTAACGCAGTGGAGAGAGATCCTCCACAAAGATCTGAAGGTTTCATAGCTGATTCTGGTGTCGGTCCCGAGAGGAGCGTTCCGCTCACCTCGCGAGTTTTGTTTCCTCAGGAAGAAGATTTTCAAATTGAAGACGTGCCTGAGCCGCCTGCTACAGGTCCATATCCTCTTCCTCCTAATTATCCGTTCATTGTTCAGTACATCAGACCTGAGTCGAAGAGACCGCCGGATCTTCCGTATCATTCTTATCTTTCGATGGCCACGACTGGGAACGCGGCTTCTACCGTGAGTGCTGCAGGCATTCAGACTCCTGCTTCTATTGAAGCAAGGGGCACTATTGCTTCATCTTCGATTGCTTCTAGTGCTGCTGTGTTTGGCTCTGGGTTCACCCAAGCACATGCTTCTCATTCTGGTCCCTTCTGTTTAGGGTTCCCCTCTAGTGGGAACCCCTCTTTTTCCTTTTCCGCTGCTTCAGCTGGATCTACGCCCATGTCTAACATGGCTAGTGGATCAGCTTCGTTTCAGGGTTTCCCCTTTGGGACTGGACACATTCCTAGTTCCAATCCTTCTTTAGGGTCGTTTCCGTTTACGTCCCAGACCCAGAGTTTCAACCCTTGGTCCGGGGGGCAAAGTTCGACTACTTTTACAGGGTGGAATCCTGTGTTTACTACAGCGGGGGCAGGGAATCAGTTTTACACAGGTCATCAAGGGAATGCTTCTTTCCCTTCATTGAGTGCTTATCAGTCTTGTTCTCCTCTGTCTAATGCTTGGAACCCCTACCAGGGGCTCTCCTCTTCATTTAATACTTCAGCGGGGGGAACTGGTCTGGGCTTTGGTAACTCGGCGTGGGGAGGAGGTTCTTCTCCGTTTTCTACGAGTCCTTTTTGGCAACCTGGTGCCTCATCAAATCCAGGCTATTCTTTTCAGAATGTAGGGAATCCATCCCATCAAGGATGGAATCCTTAGGCTCTGCCTCGCTTACCTTTTCTAGCAACGTTAAACTTGCCAGATTTGTCGAAGTTGACTAATGACCCGATTCGTTATAGTTCGGGGTGGCCTCCGGTCCCGACCAAACTTCCTTCAGACATTCCAAAGTTTGAAGGTAAGAATGGAGAGGATCCGGCGGACCACATCACCACTTTCCACTTATGGTGCTCTTCGAACTCCCTGATCGATGACTCGATTAGGTTGAGATTATTTCAACGCACCCTAACTGGAAATGCCGCCAAATGGTATATCGAGCTCACTGGGGGCAGTTTTTCCACATTTGGAGAATTGGCTGTCACATTTCTAAACCATTTTCAGTTGCCTGTCAGATATGAGGCTGGGACCGAACTCCTGGCTAATTTTAAGCAGGATGAGGCAACACACATTTCTGATCACATTCAGGAATGGAGGAGAAGGAAGAGGCTTATCAAAGCTCATATTCCAGGTGAATTCCTTCTCGAATGGTTTCTCAAATCCCTGCAGTCAGATATTTCAAAAGACGTATCCCTATCCGGGGTATTTTCGGAGGAGCAGGCCATTTTTAGGGCCCAGCAACTAGAACTGATCTATTCTCAGTCTGGGGTACTTTATAAGTATTTTCCCAATATCCTCGCTCCAAATTGGATTTATCGAAAACTAAACCTGGTCTGCATGGTGACGGGCTTGTCGGATCAGTCAATAGTGGTGCAACCAGCCTGCTTTCTCAACTGCAGTAGTTGTCTTTACAATCTGCTCCTTCTGGTCAGGTTGTGCCTACTAATTCATCACCTTCACAGTCTTTGTCCATAAATGTTGTCCAAACCTCTGATCCCAAATGAAATCAACAATCCGATGGGAAGAAGAAGGGACGAAATAACAAGAAGAAGGGGAAGAACGGGAAGGGCAATGCAAATAAAACCAACGAGCGTGTTGGTGAGGGTCAAAAGGAGAAAAAGAAAGTGAAGTTTCCATGCAAGCTTTGTGCTGGAGACCATCTCACACACCTTTGCCCTAAAATTCAGGATGCTCAGCGCTTGTTAGCTTAGAAGGGTTCTTCTAGTTCCTAGGCTGTGTTAACAAACCCTTTTCCCCAAGGGCAGCAATTAGTTGTTGGCGCAAACCAAAATCCTGGGGCTTCCTCTGGGGGCACCCAGGAAGGGGAAATTCCATCGAACATTTTTATGATGAGTGCTCACGCGGATATCGCTACGAGATCCCATGATTATGGCGGAGAGGAATCTTCGAAAGATAAGGAAGTTCCTGATGCTACTGAGCCGCTTCACATCACGAAGCCTACTGTTGAGTCTATGCCTCGGATGCCCAAAGCATCTTCTAAGCGGTAAACGATTAATCCAAATGCGAGGGCCGCCCAGAACTACTCGATTGTAGAAGATCTGGCGCAGAGTCCTTGTGCTATGTCAACTTTAGAGGTACTCCAGTCTTGTCCGGCTCAGCGCAGTGCTTTGCTCACTGCCATTGGGGCTATTGATCCGAAAAATTCTCTTCTGATTACTTTTGATATGAATAATTTTAAGAAGAGACTTCCTCATCACATGGAGTTTCATATTAAATCGTCGTATCGGAAGTGCAATATCTTTCAAACGGTCGTTGATGAGGGTGCTTCCACATGCGTGATGTCTCTCACATGCTGGAAGACACTTGGATCTCCCAAAGCTGTTCCATCTAGCACTGTTCTTACTGCATTCGATGGTCATTCTCACAGACCCCATGGTATTGTCCCAGCTTTGCCCATCTATGTTGGGGGCAAAACTGTCAACATATAGGTTGAGGTAGTGGATGCAGCCTTGGACTACAACCTTCTGTTAGGGAGGAACTGGATTTATGAGATGGATGCCATTGCATCCTCACTATTTCGAATTGTATGTTTCCCCCACGAAGGGAGGATCGTTACAATGGATCAACTGGACTGTCCTCCTGTAGACCTGAATGCATCTTCTGAGTCATATGTTCTTAAGTTGGATAATACTAAGGCGCCTATTGAGAATCTAGGAGTTGGAATGTATTCTTCCCTGATGGGTACTTTCGATCTTCCTCCTCCTACGGTGCATATAAATGCTATTTCATCCTCCAAGGCTCCTCTTCGAAGAGGGTTCTTCAGAACTCACTATTTTTCGGACCCTTGGACCTTACCTTCCCCTACTGCCACATTAGTGGAAGGTCAAGTGGGTGGAATGGCATTTCCGATTTCTGTAGCTGAGATTGCCTATCAGTCTGTTGTTGACACTGCAGAATCCGTCCCAGCTCCTCTTTCACCGGAAGAGTTTGATGGTGATGTGGCTCCGGCTTGGACGCTTAGTTCTTCTTCGGCCCAGGATTGCCTTGATACCACTCTTCCATCTGAAGAGGCAATCCTGGAAGCCATGACTGGTACAGATAGACCGTGGGATGATTTGCATCATCGGTCTTACTTCCTACCTGACTTGAACGAAGTTGAAACTAGTTTTCCAAGTCCTCAGTCTCCTGGTCCTGTTCACCCAGTCTTGAACCCTTTGGCACCAACACAGGTTTATTCTGAAGGGAACATGGTTGTGATCTCTCCTACTATCCCGGTGAACATTTCCAGGGATCCCAATATCGTTGAGAATGTCTTCATTGGAGTTGAATGTTCCCGTGAAGAGATTCAAATCTACACCGAGCTCTTTAAAGAGTATAGGGATGTATTTGCTTGGTCTTATGAGGAAATTCCTGGCATAGACCCATCTATTGTTCAGCATGAGATCAAGACGTATGAAAACGCTAAGTCGGTCAGGCAAAAACTTCGTCCGGTCAATCCTAGGAAGGCAACAGCTATCAAAGCTGAAGTTGAAAAGCTGCTTAAGGCAGGATTCATTTTCCCTGTTCCTCTAACTGAATGGGTTTCAAACCCCGTTCCAGTAGATAAAAAGCAAGGAACGATTCGAGTGTGCATCGATTTCAGAGACCTAAATAAGGCATGTCCTAAAGACAATTACCCCACACCATTTATCGATCAGATCATTGACGAGTGTGCTGGTAACGAGATTTTCTCCTTCATGGACGATTTTTCCAGATATAATCAAATTACTATCCATCCTGAAGATCAACATAAGACTGCATTTATTTGTCCCTGGGGTACGTTTGCATACAAGAAGATGCCTTTTGGTCTTAAAAATGCTGGGGCTACCTTTCAGCGGGCCATGTCTTACGCCTTCCACGACATCAAGAATATTATCGAGGCATACTTAGATGATCTAGCTGCTCATTCTCGAAAGAGGATGGATCATCCTGGTCACCTCCGGAAAATATTTGAAAGATGTCGTTTTTATAAAATTCGATTGAATCCGAACAAGTGCGTTTTCGCGGTTACATCCGGTCGGCTATTGGGATTCATTGTTTCTAGGGAAGGGATAAGGGTAGATCCCTTCAAGGTTGAGGCAATACTTCGGTTGCCTCCCCCGTCTTCCATCCGTCAGCTTCAAAGTCTCCAAGGAAAGTCTAATTTTCTTCGGAGGTTTATCGTCAATTATGCCGAAATTACAAAGGGATATATGAGACTGTTGAAGAAAGGAGTTCCTTTTCTTTGGGACGACTACACTCAACGCTCATTCGATGCTTTGAAAAAGGCATTGACCTCTGCTCCTTTATTGAGTCCACCTAATTATAGTAGAGATTTTCTTTTGTATATGGCAGCAACAAAATCTACCATTGGTATGGTTCTGGTTCAGGAGGATGATGCTCTTGCAGAGCATGTTATTTACTACCTTAGTCGAGGACTGGTAGGACCTGAACTTCGATACACTCCGATAGAAAAATTAGCCTTAGCAGCAGTTCATGCTGTGCAGCGACTCTGGCATTACATTATTCTTCGCAAAACTTATGTTTTGGCAGCTGCCAATCCATTTCAGTTTGTCCTTAGCAGGCGAGTGATTGGGGGCAAATACAATAGATGGATTGTGATTTTACAAGAATTTGATCTTGAGTTCATGTCTGCCAAATCCAAGAAATCATTAGTTTTTGCGGAATTGATCTCCGAGTTTCCCTGTGGAGAAGAGATGATCTATGATGAGTCCTTTCCGGACGAACACTTGTTTCTTATCTCTTCACAGGATCCTTGGTATGGGGATATCATTGTGTATCTCCAGACTACGAAGTTTCCCTCTACTTTTTCGAAAGATGAGCGTCGTAAACTGCGTCACTTGGCCAAGAATTATCTGATTATTGGTGATGCTTTGTACCGTCGAGGGGTTGATTCAATCCTAAGACGCTGCTTAACTCTCAAGGAAGCTGAGGCTGTGCTCAATGATTCTCACAGTGGAGCTTGTGGGGGTCATTTATCTGGGCTTGCTATAGCCCAAAAGATTTTGCGTGCTGGATACTTTTGGCCCTCGATTTTCAAAGATTGTATTGAATCGATCAAAAGGTGTCATCCGTGTCAGGTATATACTCGAAAAATGCACGCTCATCCAGCTCCGCTTTTTCCAGTCGTTACTGTCGGACCCTTTACAAATTGGGGTATTGATTATACTACTTGTAACCCGCCTTCAGCAAAAGGTCACAAGTACATTATTGTAGCAGTAGACTACTTTACGAAGTGGGTCGAGGCTATGCCTACTTTTGGGAACGATGGTGAGACTGCAGCTCTTTTCCTTTTCAACCAAGTTATCGCTCATTTTGGTATACCTAGAGAGATTGTCACTGACCATGGCAGTCATTTTTAGAATAGTATGATGGCTGAGTTGGCTCTCAAATTGGGTTTCCGGCAGGAGCATTCATCTCCATATTATCCTTAGGCCAATGGGCAAGTGGAAGCCGTGAATAAATCCTTGAAGACAATTCTTCAAAGGACAATTGATAAAGCTAGATCCAACTGGCATATTATGCTATATCGTGCACTTTGGGCATACAGGACGTCAGTGAAAACTGAAACTAGCTTTACTCCGTTTCAGTTAGTGCACGGGGTGGAATCCGTATTTCCTATTGAATGCGAGATTCCTTCTCTTAAATTAGCTATTGAGCTTCTTCCTGACACTTCTAGTCTGGCAGAACGACTTCTTCATCTGGAACATCTCGATGAGCAGCGTCGGGATGCTGCCACGATGAATGAAGCGAATAAAAACCGAGTAAAAGTCCAGTACGATAAGGCAGTTAAGCCTAGGGTCTTTTCGGAAGGTGACCTTGTTTTGGTCTATGCCCAAGAAAAGGATGCCCTGGGGGCAGGAAAGTTTAAATCTATGTGGTATGGCCCCTATATCGTTAAAAAAGTCCTTAAGAAAGGAGCGTATACCTTGGTTGATTTCGAAGGGAACGAGTTGTTGGAGCCCCGAAATGGGCTCTATTTGAAGAAGTATTATGCCTAGGCTTTGGCCTGGCATGTTGCTTTTGTATATAGTAGTTTTTGCTTTGTACATATCTGATTGATTTTCGATTTTTGATGAGTTGGTGATGTTTTTGATCTGCTTTGGCAGGTTGTGTTGGATGTCATGAGTCATTTTGGTTTCGCCGATGGTGCTAGTAGACACACCCGAAACTTAGCTTCCGCGTCTTGGGTGCTTCATTATCCTTCCGGTCAGCTGTTGGTATCAAGAGGAGTCTGCATTGGTCCTGCTTCCAATAATGTAGCAGAATACACTGCAGTCATTCATCTACTCTCGGAGGCAATATCTTTGGGTGTTGATTCATTGGTAGTTTTCTTGGACTCCCAGCTGGTGGTGTCGTAGTTGAACAACACTTATCGGGTACGAGATCCATTTTTATTACGATTGTTCTTGAGGGTACGTTTGTTACAAAGGTCATTTCAATTTTTAAATTTCATTCATATTCCTCGAGCTGACAATTGGTTTGCTGACTCATTAGCTAATCAAGCATTAGATTGGCATATTAATCATTCCATACAATAAATTTTTTAATCATCAAAAACATCATACATTTGATACATTTATCACATCACATCAAATATCGCTGCATATATATCATCGGAGTGTTCAAAAACTTTACAAAATTTGGATCCATAATGTCGTACAAAACTTGGGCTTATGCCCCATCATGTTCAGTCTCAAAAAATAATATACAGTCATCTAATACATAATATCTATCTACTCCTGAGGTCCCTGCCCAGAAGTCGTGTTCCTATAGAACGTGACTGCAGTGGTAACTCGGCGGAATAGTCTAACCCAGTCTCGGGGCACTCCTACCACCCGTCTCTGGATGGCTTCCGGTAGATCCTCCATGGCAGCCATAGGGATTTGGCGGGTTAATCCCTCCAAGTTTCTCTGCACGGCCTGGAGAGTCCTATCTGAATCCACAGTATCCGCTTCGCCCCTGCGGCGCTTGTGGCGCGGGAGACCCTTAGGACGAACTGGTCCAACATCTGAAACATGATCATTTTTAATTGTCAGTCATTATGAATCCAATCAAAAACATGTTTTTTTTTCATTTTTTCATACATATTTGAAAAAATCCAAAAAATTATATAAGTCAAAAATTTTTGCAAAACTTACCGACTGTTCCCCATGCTGTGCCTGGTGGAAGAACTAGATCCGGATCTCCACGAAAGTCCATCCCGGCATAGGGATAGTCGTCCACTGCGATGATTTGTTCTCCCCACCAAAGGAAGAACTCATCGTCCCATGTGGTCCGGGGTACTTCACTACCCCCCAGTCTCTTCATCATGTCCGCCCAACGGGCAATTCTTGGGTCCCGCGGGCTACTGATGGTAGAGATAACTCTGGGTCTCAATGCTGGTATCTTCTCAAAGAAGAATGTTGTCAAAATTGTACCGTAGCCAAAGTGTTTGGTCTTTGCTTGGAAGATTGAGGTCAACTGTTGTTTCATGTTCAGTAAAAGGGCTGTGCACCAATCATACACATGAGTCAAACATTCTACTGCTATGCTCATTTGCGTCCTGGACGCCTGATGTAGGGAGGCAGATCCTGCCACTCTGCCGATGGTGAAAAGGAGGATTTTCATGTGCAAATCCCTCACATCTTTAATTGCAATCTGAGTTCCAACCTTTTTGGAACCCCCTACGCAATATACGTGGACATAGTCTTCCACGGTTAACCCTCCCAGGGGTTTCCCGTGCAAGTCTACTGGTTCTCCCCTCCGGGAGAGTCCAGTAATGAAATATATGTCTTCCACTTCAATGCGTAGTGGCATCTGATCAATTATGAAGCAATCTTGATCTGGTTCCCAGTAATTTACGAGCATTTCTAGCAACCGCACATTGCTTTTCATATTTGGCATCTTGAAGAATTTGAACAATCCGCAATTCCGAAGGATATTTTGCGCTGCGCGATCTTGCATGACCTCTTGGTCTATTGCGCTATGCTCACGTTCCCTCCATGAGATAGTCATCTTGTCAAATTTCACCAAATTATGCATTAGCCACGCTTTTTGCATTCGAACCCGCGCATACGCGGTTTTTCCTTTGCACAGTCACGTGTATACGCGAGTTTCCTTAAATGAACCCGCGTATGCGCAAGTCCGCATATTTTAGCAAGGTTTTTAAAGCTAAAAATCACTTAATTTTAAATTCCAAACAGACAAAATGAATAAACAGGATGATTAAGGAGCCTACCTGAAGTTTCGGTGCGTTTCGACGGTCGGTTGTTCCTGATTTGACGAAAGAAGGTTTTTGCTCCAGAGCACTTTTTTCCAAATCAGCAATGCAATAATGAACCAAATATGAGGTAATTTGTCTATTTATGGCTAAAAAGTTGAAAATTTTCGCAAAAATTCCTTATGCTCATTTTTTTGATCTATCTTAAGCTGCATAACCCGGTTGCTTGGAAGTGCCCAGTTTGGTATGTTTTCAGGTACATTTTGACGATTTTGAGATTTTTCCCGGTTTTTGATCCATGATTTCCGACTCTTCATGGCAGGTATATGATCTTCACTGGCATATAGGTTAGGGAAATCACTTTCCGTTGCATCTTGCATTCTAGCCTCCATACTGATCACTTGCCTTAGGGTCGATCCCATCAGGTCATGAATATTACACCCATTTCACTCGCCGATTATTTAATCATGACTTGATGGTAGAGCCTTCCTTTACATGGGCTTCCTAGTTAGTTCCTCGCTATCACTTTTTGCCCATGATGCGTTTTATGTAGGCTCGGGAGTCCTCTTTAGTCCCGCCATGCCTTATGTGTTGAAGCTTCATTCTTCTTCTTCATCACTTATCATTTTTTCTGGCTTTTACCCTAGAGGCTCCCAGGTGTCGTTAAAGTTGTATTACTGCACTGCATATTGGCTACTTGTTTGTCCTGGCCTTTAGCCGGCTTCATTTGGACTCGATGTTTAAGCCAACTTTTGACCTTGAATTTCTGCACAAGTTAACCATTGCATGCACTTAGCTATCACGACTTGACACCTTTTTACCCATGGATGGAATGTTCCTCTGAGTATCACTTACTAGTTTTCGCCACCTTGCATTGAGCATAGGATTGTTCCAATCCCAGGAACTAGTGCATCTGATTTCTTGATACTCGTTCTATCCATTGTACCATAGCATTCTTTTATTCTTTTTCAGGCTTATTATATGAAAAAGACAAAAAAATCAAATATAACAAAAAGAGCGGGAACGAGATGTATCTTCGTTGTTTTGATGGCAGTACAGAGTCAGTTTGTCGCCCTTGAACAAAGCACATATACTTATATATATTTCCTTCATTTGGGATGGTTTTAGTTTTGACCTAGGTTCAGCCTTTTACCATGTTTCACTTGTCAGTTCTCCCCCGGTTGGTTATCTCTTCCAATCATATGGAGAGTTTGTTTTGCCTCCTGCATAATAGACTTATACAGTGTCACTTTTTACTTCCATGGTCATCACGAGTCATGCTTTTGTTCAAGGGAAGTCTAACCTGAGTCGGCCATTCTGCGGTGTCTCTTGACTCATTATTCAGTCGGCCTTCCCAGTCTTGTCAGTATCATGTTCTATCACATCAAATGTTTTGGTCTTCTGCTCGTGCTGGTTTGAGAAGGTCCCCATTGACTTCTTGCCGGCGGGTTTGTCTCTTATCGACTACGACACATTGCTCTAAGAGCAAACCTAGAGCCGCACCTTGGGCCTATTTCCATCATTGATAGGTGACCTCGTGCTCAGCATTTGATCATCATCATGGGTCTTTGACTGAGTGGTTTCCCCCGTGTTCGACGTCAGCACACATTATCACACTTGGGATTCGTGCAGTACCTGGATTTCCATTTGACCCTATCGGTGGATTTCTCGCCTCTGTGTCAGCTTTCATTATTGGTTGGTTCAGAGGGTTTCTTCCGTGCGCTAGCTTCATCTTGTGCACGTCGGAAACGTACTTCGGCTTTGGTTCCATCACTCTCCTTCGTCCGATTCCTTCCAAATCTTGGCCTGCGGGTTACACTCGCGCTGGACTGATGTGGGATGCCTTAATGCCTTCCTTCCAGCAGATATTTTCCCATCGACTCCGAATCATTGCTCTGGGAACAAGATCTAGAGTCTTTTTGTCAGTACCTTAGGGTTTGCAGTCATCAGTGGCAGACTCTTCGCTATCGACAGTGGGGATTCATCATTGCCTCCTGATTGGTAGATTCTTTCAAGTGTTCGACTTCAGCTCATTCATTCGCACTTGTCAGATTGTACTGGGGCACCTTGACACTCATTATCATTATCGGTGGGTTGTCTCGCGTTGGTTAACGGTATACATCATTGACCGGTAATCCAACGATTTCTCACATGGTCGACTTTAGCTCATTTATTCCCATTGTGTAGAATTGTGCCATGGTGATCGGTGAAGACCTCGGGTTGCATCAGCATTTCTCGGTTCACTTTTGACAGTCCATTCAGTTTATGCCAGTGATTCCATCCACCCTTATATGTTGCAGTTCAGTACAACAGCATCCTATATGTTGGCTCCCGAGTTGCGTGATTGTACCGTTTGTTCCACCTCTTATGATTCGGTACTTGGAGATTCAGTTACTTCTATGATCAGACATCCAGTTGCACTATCCTTGATCAGCTTTTTATATGTGATACTTGGACATTGATTCAAACTTGTATTTCCGGGCCATGCTCAGATGATTCATTGTGTACTTTCAGTTCAGCTATACGTGTATACATATTGGATCTATTCAATACTTTCCATATGATGTATTTTTGACTGAGCATGGGTATGCCCGCCTCAGCATGAGTTGACTCTCTGTTTTCTTTCATTGGTTTTTGGCAGGCTGAAATCTGGTGAAGTCCTCTCTTGTCCTTGCGAAGTTCTTTCTATGTGCATAATACATTTCAGCCATCATGTACCCCTTCTAACCTCATGTATTAGGGGGCATCTATTATAGCATCATTTCTCACCTTCACATGATTCATGATTGCTTTGATGGTTTTGGGCACCCATTCCTACAGACTTGGACAAATTCACTTAAAAACAGTGTAAAAATCCCCATACGCGACTATGCCCGTGCTTTTCCGCGTGTATACGCGAGTCCAGCTAGAATTTTCCGCGTATGCCATTAAAATGATTAAAAAATATATAATTATTCCCTATTTTCGGGCTGGGTTGATGGTTACTCAGGTACTTCAACCACCCCAGCACGTGGCCAACTGTTTCCAACTGTTGAAACTACTTGGAGGGAGTATAAAAACCCCTCATGTGTATGGCCTAAGGGAGGGAGAGAATTTATTGATATTATACCCTGTTGGTATTCCCTATCCAAGTCTGATTCCCCGTGCCTCCTGCACTTTCCCAGTTCATTATAGGAAACTCTTGTTTCCTTGAGATGCTCATCTCCCTATATGTCATCTCGTATGCACCAGTTTGGATGGAGTCTTAGCGAGGCAAGGGTTGGACGGATCCGGACGATGGTCTGCTCGAAGGCCGTGGAAGGATCAGGTGATCTCTCCACTCGTTACTTTTGTACATGCTATTTATAATACAGAAGTACCATGTTGTTCCCGAAATAAACATGTTAGTGTATGCTTATATGTATGAGAATATTGTTATTTAAGCATTCATTATGATTTATTTAATGTTTTATATGAATCTCACAAACATTTAGAGTAGATATATGTTGTACAACCAGTTCTTTGTGCTTGTTTCTTCTTGTCTTTTAGGTTAAGAAGCAAGGACGGTTGCTGGGGGTTTGAACCCTGCGGGATCTTCTTCAACCGTAGGACCCACGGGTAACTTTCTCATTCTACTCTATTTAGTTTTTCTGAACGTGCATGGTTGTGTGAGTCCTTCTTAAGTAGCATGCCCCTGCTCTGTGGAGGTTGTAACCCAACGAACCTCTAGGGTGATATTCCCTGAAACAGGACCATCGGATCTTGGTGTACGGATGGCCCAGATGCAATCGGAAGATCGCGATCAGTGGGGGAGAGAGGAAAGGTGCAAATAAAAGTTATGATGCGATGAGATTGGAGTCGTCGATCTTAGAGAGATCAACGGTCAGAAATGAGTCTGTGGGTTCAAACTTCGGAGGCTGTGGTGGAGGGCGATTGGATGTGAGCTGTTGGATCCCAGGAGGAGATCAACGGCAGGGAAAAAATTGGGAATCGACAATCGGAGGAAGGTCGATGCGATGGTGCGATCGGGCCATCGCAATCGAAGGTTTCAAAGGGCGCAATTGGAAGAACCCTTGAAGAAGTTTCCGATGCGATGGGCAAGGAATATAAAAGCGCGTTGACCGTTGATTTGTTTAAAGGATCAATAGTGGAAAATGCGGCGGGAGACAACAGACCAAAGCTTCATCGCATCGAGGAAAATGGTGTTTAACAAAGAAAATGTGCCCATATGAATGCCCCAAATGTGATAAGCGCACAGGGCCTTAGCATTTGGTTCCGGCGCCGGGTCGCATGGTGGGGAAGTGGTTAGGGGCTTAGCCGAAGGGGACTAAAGGCCTTAGTTAAAAAAAATTGTTTTTTATGATTTTTCAAGGTTTTTCAAAGGATTTTAGGGGTTTCGATAAGGTTTAAAAAGGAGTTTTAAACCTAATTAAAGGGGATTTGTGAAGGGAAAAGGAGAAAAATGAGGAAAAAAGGAGGATTTTATGAGGAAAATGGAATAAAAAGGAGGTTGATTTTGAGTGAAAGGAGGGGTAAAAATGAGGGAAAAATGGGTTTTTAGCAGTCTTTTTCTTTAGGAAAAACAACAGATTTTTCATAATTGAGAGGGAAACAACAGTGAAGATTAACTCAAGGATAAGTCATCTTCATAAGACTTTAAGAACCAACAATTTGGAAATAAAATTGTTTCTTGAAGGCTCAAAACATGATTTAGCCACTATTTGATATGACAAATTTTATCGGTGGCTAGCAGTGGCTCCACATTGGGATGGCACCTTCTTGAAGGTGTCAAGAACTTCAGACTTGTATTCTCTGGGAGCTGATCAATGCCTTATCCATTGGGCTGCAAATTTCTTCACTTGGATGATCTTCTTCAGTTCTGATAATGTTAGCAGCCATGAAAAACAATGGAACTTTTGTCAAACAAGCTTTCTACCTACCCAATCCTACTGATCTAATATTTTTTCTTATTTGAGAGTGCATTTGGATTGGCAAACTCTTTTACAAACATTTTATTCTTTTGAAAGAAAAAAAATAATCTAATTCTACTTCTTATTTCTCCATGAACTCAGATTAAAGAATTGAGTTCATAAGCTTCTCTACCTAACTACTATCTGTTAGGATTAGACTGTCTAACAGATTTTTATTCTCTAAATTCTGAAACTAGAAATTTAAAAGCATACAAGTCAAGATTGAACAGTCTAACTTGTTTCTGATCTATGGCATAAAAACAAGCTGCACATATATTATTATTTGTAGAAAATTATCAAAATGTTGAAGGCTTAAGATCTGAAAATTTTAAGCACATCCTTCTCTTTTCTTCAGCTCTGTTTTTGAGTTTGATTGAGCTGTTTTTCTTTGTTTATCTGGTTCAAGTTTTGGGCTTATTAGAACCAGTTTAATTCTATATTTGACTCAGAATTTCAACAGATTAGAGTCATTCTTTCTTTTTTAATCTTAGGTTCGGATTCTGAGCATGTTTGAACCTTTATTTTTCTATCCTAATCTACCTAACTGATAAGCCAAGATTAAATTGTTTGGAAAATCTAATTCACTAACCTATCAGCAGTAAATTGAAAACTAATTAGTCATGATTAGGTTGTATGACTAACTAGGAGTGTGTTTCTTAGGAGTGGCATTTGAGCTTGCACACTTTCAGACTTTGTTTCTCTTTTTTGGTATGGGTTTGTACCTTTATTATTTTTATAATCTCCCCTCTTTTATGTTTCTATTGTTTTTGTGTTTTTTATTTTTCTAAATTTGAATGCAATGATGGATGAAATATTTATAATGAGAAAAAAGATAAAAAGGCTTCCACACTGATATGGTCAAGAGAAGTAATGTTTGAGCATCCTTCTATTGACAGGACCCCCAAATAGTTCAGCTCCATTCAATTCCTGCAAGAAATAAGCATTGTTACCAGCAGTAGAATGAATGAGATAAGGGCCAAGCCATAAGTTATCAAATTTCCCATGCTTGCCCTTGTCTTCTCTCCTTGAGTCTCACTTTAATACTTTGTCACCAATGCTGAAATTGCTGGCTTTTGTCCTCCTATCAAAAATCTTCTTGATGCTCTCTTGCTTTTGTAAAGCTCTGTTGTAAACCTCTTCTCTGGTTTTCTGAAGATGTACAGTCTGATTTATTCTTCTCATTATGTCATTGTCTTCAGACTGTACCTCTTGGATCAGCTTCATGACTAGCACACCAAGGCTGGTTGGAAAAATTTCATCTATTCCATACACAAGCTGGTAGGGTGACATTCCAATAGATTTCTTAAGTGTTAATCTGTCAGCCCATAGTGCATGTACTAGCTTTGTGTGCCAAGACTTGTTGTTGTCCTCCAGCAACTTCTTGATTATGTTCACCAAACTTTTGTTTGAGAATTCTGCTAGCCCATTACCTTGAGGGTAATAAGAAGTAGAATGACTCAATGTTATCTGATATTTGTGACAGAATTATACCATCTTCTTGGATCCAAATGCTGCAGCATTATCAGTAATGATCTTCCTAGGACAGTCAAATCTAGAGAGGATATGAGTCTCAATTAATTTTATGATGACAGAGTCATTGGCTTGTCTATAAGGGATGGCTTCTATCCATTTGGTTAAGTAGTATATTGTAGTGAGAATCCATCTATGTTGTGTAGATGAGGGTGGATGGATTTCTCCTATGAATTCTAAACCCCACTGTTGAAAAGGAGCTTCAACATTGATTGGATGCAAAGGTAAGGGAAGCAATTTTCTTTTGCCTTCAAAAAGTTGGCATTTATGGCAGGCAATTATCATCTTGTGTACATCTAGAAAGAGGGTGGGCCAATAGTAACCAACTCTAAGGATTTTTTTGGTTGTAGTCTTCCAATAGAGGTGGCCTCCACATTCTCCTTCATGGAACTCGTGCTTAACTTTCTCTACATCATTCTCAGGAAAACATTTAAGCAATATCCCACTTGCATTTTTCCAATAAAGACATTTATTTACAATGCAGTAGTTTACAAATTTTAACTTTAAAAACCTTGCCTTTGTTTTTGATAAACCAGGAGGTGTATTCAAATTAAGAAAAATATATAAAATATCAGCATACCAAGAGTAAAATAATCTTCAACAATGGGAGTTGAAATTTCCTCTTGTTCATCTAAAGCATTTATCATGTTTATATCAAGAGCTTCAAAATTTGATTCAGCCATTAATCTAGCTAGACCTTGGCCTTTAATGAGTTTAGTGGGCTTGATCTCTAAATCATATTCAAGTATCACAGCTATCCACTTACCTCTCTTGCCATCTGGGTCCTGTGTTAGAATGTCTTTCACAACTGAATTTGGGACAAAGGCAATGATGTGGGAGTGTAAGATGTATACTCTGAAGTCTTTTAAAGCTTTGAACAAAGCAAAAGATTGCTTTTCCATGATGTTATAATTCAGAGGTGCATCTCTCAATGCCTTACTAAATAATGCAATGGGTTGCTCTTGTCCCTATGGATTTTTTTGCAATAGGACAATAGCTATTGTATGTTATGATGCGAATGAAGAAATATAAAAATCTTTTGAAAAATCGGGACTTATTAGAACTGGTGTTTTGGTTAATGATTGTTTGACCAGCTCAAAAGACTTCTTTTCTTCCAAGGTCCATTTAACTCCTTGTTCCTTTTTCAACATGTTTTTAATGTTTCTAAGGAGTTCAGCCAAGTTGGGTATGAACCTTCTCAAGAAATTAATATTTCCAATGAAAGATTGAAGTTCCTTGATGTTACGAGGATGAGTGATTTGCAATATGGCCTCGATCCTTTTTGGGTCTATCTTTATCCCCTATTCTGATATTATGTGTCCAAGTAGTTTACCTTCTTGGATACCAAACAATGTTTTCTTAGGATTTAAAGATAACGCAAACTTTCTGCATTTCTCAAAGACTATTCTTAAATGTTTTAGGTGTTGTTCATGTGTTTTGGAAAAAATAGTGATATCATCAAGGTAAATAATGATGAAGTAGCCTAATTCTTCAGAGAATGCAATGTCCATGGCTCTCTGAAAGGTAGCACCAACATTCATTAAACCAAAGGGCATTTTCACATACATGAAAGTGCCCCAAGGCGTAGTATAAGCTGTCTTTAGTTGATCATTAGGATGTACTAATATCTGATTGTATCCTGAGAAGCCATCTAGCAAAGAAATTATTTTAGAACCAACTACCCTTTGTAAAATATAATCCATCTTGGGTAAAGGGTAGTTTTCCTTAAATGAGGATTTGTTTAAGTCTCTAAAGTCAATACAAAGCCTAATCTCTCCTGTTTTTTTCCTAACTGACACTAAATTAGACACCCATTCTGAATATCTAATAGGAACAATAATACCAGCTTCATACATTTTCTTGATTTCTTTCTCAACCAAAGGTAATGGAACAGGGTTTATTCTGTGCAGTTTTTGTTTAAATGGCTTTTGGTTTTCCTTGAGAGGTATCTTGTGCTGAATTATTTCAGTGTCATAGGATTTCAAGTCCTCATAACTCCATGTAAAAACATCAGAAAATTCTTTAAACAAATCTATGTATTTTAGTTTGATGTGAGCTGGTAAAGTTTTAGACAGTTTGATCATCTTTGGGTTTAGCTCACTGCCTATATTACACTCTTCAACTTCATTTTCGACAAGCTTCAACTTCGGTTTCTGGGCCACATCATTGAAATCAAACAATTCTTCTAAAGGGACCAGTCCCTTTGGAAAACTTTGATTGTTAGACTGCAGAGTTTCTAAGTCTTATTTTTCTAACTCTGCAACAATTTCTGTTGTGTTTTCAAGTTTGTTAGACAACAGATTTACATCAGCCATCTTTGGAGAAATTTTTTCTTCATCAAGTAGATTTTCTTCTCTAGGACAGTCTGTTTCATAGTCTGAATTTGAACTTGGTAGTTCAAATTCATTTTGGGACTACAGGAAGTCTTCTATTTGTTTGTCTCCATCAAACACTTGCCAATATTTCTCGTTATCAGGGACAACTAGTCTAAATTTAATTTTAGTTGTGCATTGTTTGTTTTCAAATGGTGTTAAACAAGTTCTAGCAGCGAAAGCTAAACTGTTAGCTTGGATATTTTGGTTTCTTGGGACAAAAATTAGTTTAAATTCCTCGAATGTTTTCAATAAATCCATGACATCGTTTCGATAAGATATAATTCTGGGATGTTTTGCGGTATATTTCCCATTCACTTGCCTAATTATTAATTCAGAATCACCATGAACCTTTATTCTTTTGGCCCCTAATTTCTTCAATAAATTCAGGCCTAAAAGAAGGGCTTCATACTCGGCTATGTTATTTGTGCACTGAAAGTTTAATTTGCTGGACTGCCCTTCAGTATGATTGTTCATTGTATTGTGAAGCCACATTCCCACACCTGCATCACTCTTCGTACAAGATCCATCAAAGTGCATACTCCAAAGATGACTAGTTTCAGATTCACTAGTTTGGTTACTATCCTCTTCGTCTAGTGCGCTTTTGGATTGTTCTTGAAGTTCAAAACTATATTGAATTTGTTTTATTTGCTCATGTTTTTTACTGCATTGAGGATGGATTTCTTGACTCTCAAGGTTTAAAAGAAATGGATGATTGATTTGCAACTCTAGACCTGTGTTTTGTTTGCTGTAGTTCTCTGGTTTAGCAAACTGTTTTGACACTTCTGTCTCGTCTTCCTCCTCCTCTCTATCTTCCATTAATTCAGTTAAGGTCACTTGTTCACTGAATGTTTCATCATTGAAAAGGATAAATGATTCAAGGCCTGTATTTACATAATAAAGGGGAGAGTTTTGCGGTCTCTCCTGGCTAGTAACCGTGTATTGCATATGAGACTCCCTGTAAAGTCTTCTAGTTTGATTTAAAATAGGGATGGTCGCATATGTCATATACATATACATTGTTCCTTGTAACTTAGCTCCCCATGTTCTTGATAACAACATGCCATACTTGGGGGTTACATCAGCCACAATGATATCCATTACTTAACACTTGGCTGGAATTTGTGTTAAGTTTACACATAGGTCTTTGATTAAACCTAAACATTTCACTCTGCTTGAGTCAAAGAAGTAAAGATCTTTGTATGGTCTAGTGATTTCAAGGCCTAGGCTCTCCATTACAGCTTTGGGCATTAAATTGTGGGAGGCCCCTGAGTCATGCATGGCGTTGTGCAAAATTTTGTCATGAAAATTTAAACTAACATAAAAAGGAGGAACTGATCCCTATTGATATCTACCCTCAATCTTAGGACTGAATATGAGCTCTAGATGGTCATCATTAAGATTGACAGTGTCATTATTTTATTCTATGTTAAAAGCCTTCAAAATTTGAGATCTATATTCATCTTGGGCAGCTAATTCAGTGAGAGGAACAGAGATTTTGATTCTGGAAATTTCTTGCTCCAAAATAAAAGGCATCTGATTCTTTGAAGCGCTTGTTTCAGCCTTATTAACCACCACTCTATCAGCAAAATTAGTTGGCTGATTTCCTCTATTTACATTTGTCAATTTTTTTTTAACAGGAGCACTAGCTGAGGTGCTAACGCTACTAAGGTTTGCACTCTGTTTTTCAATACTTTGAGTGCCTTTTTCTTTGTTTTTATCATAATTTCTAGCCACTCTTTTGTCTTTCTATTTTGTAGTCTTGGGTTTATTCACAGGGCTGTTTTTTGCAGAAATTTCAGAGGTCTTAGTCTTGGGAGTTTCCTGATTTATTTTACTCCTAAGGTCATACTCTTTTTGAGTCTCTATGATGACATTTTCCATTTCTTGATAATAAATTTCATCTTCAGCTCCTTTATCATCATAGGGTGTGTATAGACCTTGTTTTCTAGTGTAATGAACTTCAAAATCATCATTTTCTACTCCCAGCATGTTGATGTCATCTTCCTTTGTTTTTTCACTTGTTTCTTCAACCTCACTTACATATTTTTGATGAAAAGGAGGAGTGATCTATTGATCATCCTCCCTTGGTCTGTTTTGAGGCTGGCTTCTCCTAAAATTCTGATTTTGGTTTTGATTTTTGTTTTGAGGAGCTGTTTGGTTTGGACTAGCTTGTGCTCTCTCAAGTATGCTCATATTTTTCATCATCTCCTCCATCATTATTTCCATCTTTGAGCTAGACGTGGAAGGTGTAGATTCCTCTCTAAAGGACACTCTCTTCTCATTCTTCATTTTCTCTCTTTTCTCCATTAGATTTACTTCCACAGCAAGAGCTCATTTTTGCATATCTTCAAGAGTTAAAGGATCTCTCTCTCTCAGCTGATAGGCCATTTCAGGATCAAATCCTTTAGGAAACTTGTTTAAAGTTGAGCCTTGTGGAGGTTTTAAGTCTGGGGGAAGTGCATTATAAACACTGTTAAACCTAGTGAAATAAGCTTGTACACTTTCCCCAGTGTTTCTGTGGAGATTCTTATAGTCCGAAAGTATTTGGAGAGAGTTTTTCTTCACTTCCCATTTATTTAAGAATAACTGATTGAAGGCTTGGAGATCATTAATAATGTTAGGGGTTAATCCTTTGAACCATTTTCTTACTTCTCCCCCTAAACTTTGAACAAATAATCTAAGTTTGACAGTTTCATCATCAATATCATTTCTGTCAAAGTAGTCATTCATCTTATCCACATGTTGTGAAGCAGTAGTAGCATTATTGGCATCATACAATGGTATCTTGGACTGATATTCCTGTGGGAGATTGACTAAAGGAAAAGGAAGGACTAAGGGAGCATAGCATTTTTCCATGATAGGAGGTTGTGGAAAAAGTGGGGGGTTTACAAGTGTTGGGTTGACAAGAGGGAAAGTAGGCCGGAATGGAGTGGTTTTGACAGTGGATGTATGAAGAACAGATGTGGAGGGACCAGCAATAGATTGTTGAGCTAATCTTGGATGACAGAAACCAAAATTATGAAGGAAATGTAAATCGGGTGGAGTAGTTTCTCTTCTACCAGGAGACTTCCTAAGGATTCTTTTGGGATTATCAACTATCTCAGGAGGGTTTGGGTCAGGATAGGCTCTAGTATGAATCCTTCTAGGAGCCACTATGCTATGTTTTTCAGACCCAATTTACAAGAAAATTTTGACCAAATATGACAATCTTTAAGAGGCTAACTGATATTTAAACAAGAAAAATTTAATCATAAAGTCCTCTTAATTGAGTTTAAATGATGTTATGATGATAATGGGGTTTCCCAGTGGAGTCTTAATGTCTGTTTAGGATTGTGGAGTCACCAGGTGGAAATTTTTAGCTCTTTTAGAGATAAAATGATTTATGGTCCACCACCATGTTTATTTGAATACCAATATGAAATATTTTTGGGTTTTCTAAGTTTTTTCAGTCCTATGGGTTCTAAGAGTGTCCTAAATCTGTTTCAACACTTAGCTACGGTGATGAGACAAAGAAAGTCTACTCTTATGGCTAAGCTAGCTGATTCCTTCAAGGTTTTATAAGCTCTTATGAGAATCCTAAGGTTTCCTTAGCTTGTCACTGATTCAAACAAGTTTTATAATGATTACCATTTTCTTGGTAGTGCTTGAAGAGGGCTACTTGTACTGCACTAAAAAATTTCCTTGAATCAAGGGTTTTTCTTGAGGTCTTATGAATGTATAGGTGTAATTTCACTCAGAACTCCTCAGTGGAGTCGCCAGAATGTTATGCCTGGTGGATCAACTAGATAATATACCAAATATTCTTGAATCAAGGGCTTTCTGGAGTCTTAAGGTGTACTTAGATTCTTACTAACTCAGAAGTCCCTAGTGGAGTCGCTAGAATGTTAGCTCCTTGTAATTCTAGCAGATTGGTGAGACTAAAGCTGCAAGGAAAACATTTGAACCACTTTGGGATTCTAGGATATAGCCCTCCTAAATATAGAGAGGGATCTCTCTATATGTGAAAATATTGATTTATCTTTAAGGCTTTTGAATGTGATATTAGGCTACTTATTAAGAACGAGGTTTTTGTTTGTTTTGGTTGGGAAAAGATATGTGAAGGTGAAGGAAGTCTAAATGAAGGGTGAAGATGAATGAAAATAAAATATTGATTCAGCTAACCAGATAGGCAAGAATCAACTTCAATCCATTGGGCTATGGAGTCATAGTAGGATTTAATTGAAACAACAAGGTTTAAGAGTGGTCGATGGGGCAAGTCATCTATGTCATAGGATCTCTTTAAAGTTGATTTTATGGAATGGAATGAAACAATAAGAAGGGGAATCAAACAAATGAAGAACAAAGAGCAGCCTAAGATCAAGTAAGTACTTTGAAACTATCCTGCTTTCAGCATGCACTTAAGGAAAACATAAAAGTAATCTAAGGTCAGCTAAGTACTTTGGAACTGGCCTGCTTTTGATGCACTTTCAATAGAAAACATTTAAAACACAAAAAGAATAGCTTAAGATCAAGTAAGGACTTTGAACCTATCCTACTTTTAGCATATTCTAAGGGAAACTTTTCAAAGCAACTGTTGGAGAAGAAACTAGAGGACAGGGCTCACCATAGACTTACCTAGCTCTGCTTTACTTAGTAAACTTTTAAGACACCACATAAGATAACAAAGAATAGTCTAAGATTAGGTAAGGAATTTGAACCTAGATTGATTTCAACATACTCTTAGGGAAACTTTCAGACAACCTTTGGAGATAAAACTAGAGGACAGGGCTCACCATAGACTTCCCTAGTTTAGCTTTACTTGGCAGAAACTGAAAATAACATTCAAGAACAATGTTTAGTTTAGATAGTAGGACGAGGGAACGCCAGCATTCCTAACTACTTGGACTATGTTAAATCATTCTTAAATGCACAATTTTGGAAGAAAACATGTAGATAAAGCTTATCAGTAAGAGCAGGGTACCTTTGATAGTAAATCCTGACTCTATAATTGATGTTCTTTAACAGAGAAGATGGACAGAATGGAAACAGAAATAAAATAAAAATTTACAATAAGAAAAGCATCACCGTTGACATAGACCAAGATCCCATAAATCAGCTTGTATTTGATGCTTCAAACCAGTTACAATCTTCAAGTCCAATGTTTCTCTATAGCTTCAAAATTCTCATCTCAACTTAGGTATGTTCAATTACAAATAGAGCTTACAACAGCTATAGTAAGCTATTTACAAGCAACAAATATGCAGTGACCAACATTATCTCATCTTATATAGAAGTATTTATAGAAGAAATGAGGAGGTGGGATGGGATAAAAGATCCTCTAGGTTAAATTAATATAGTTTAATGCTTCTTAGCCTTTTAGGGGCTCGATGGAGAAAATTTCTGATATTTCCTCTGTATTAATTGATTTACATTAGGTATTAAGCTCGCTGGGAAGATTTTGTTGACTTTAAGGCTCTTTGTTATCCTTGTAATAATTCTGCTGACAGTTTACTATAAGTTCCTTTGGTTGAATTAACTCTTCAGCTGTATTGAGGTAAATATCTTCTGTTTTGGTCATAACTATGCCTCTTTGGAATGCTTTGAGGCTGCAGGTGGCTTTTGGTAGCTGAGAGGATTCAATTAGCCTCTGATGTGGCAGTGGAGGCTTCTCGAACTGATAGATATTATTGTTTTTCTTTAAACACTGTTAATTTTCTTTAATTCTGTGTTAGGCTTAATTAGGCCTAATTTCTATCTTTTTCTCTTCATTGAATGGATTAGGCTTTAGATAGTTGATTTAGACCGTAATCCCTTGAAACTGCGTAAACAATCTTCAATTCTCCATCTCTACTGTGACTAGATCCTTTAACACTGATACTCTTTGCTTTATTAAGTTTTTTTGTGTCTTGTTGGGATCTTATAATGTCGCCAGTGTTCATGTGGCAGTGGTAAACTTTGATGGGAAACCTTGCAGAATGATCTCCGTCACCCATAAAGGCCTAGGGGATTTTCATCCCCGGTCTTCAATTTTATTTTAAAACATTTGATAAAACCATTAAAACCTGCACAACAAAGAAAAATTAGAAAAATCCTGTGGGGAAAGGTTCAGACTACTTCAAATATTTTGGTTAGATCGCAGCCATTGGATGAAAGCATCCAACGACGAGGATTTAATGTTAAGGACAATGGAGAGGCAGTCGGGGGAGTCAATGAAACATTAAGTCCGAGTCGTTGATGTATGTGGATCAACAGTCGAGATTAACCTAAGATCTTATAAGGTGAAAGGGAAATGTCATAGTGAAATGGCAGAAAATAGAAGAAAAATAGGGAAAAACATTATCAGAGGTGAAAAGGGAACAAATGATATTTGGGGTTTCCAAATCATCCTGGGCCATTGGATTGGATTAGTCCACAAAGATCAACGACAGAGGTTGATTGATGAAGTTCTGTGGAGAAAAGGGGGGAGGGCGATGAACTAATGGCGAGGTTAAATGTGAGCCTTTAGATATCAGAGATCAACGGTAGAGATCTATTACGACAAAATGCAATGGGAATGGGAATGGTGGTTTCAGTTGAAGAAACTGCCGGTTTCATGCAACGCAAAAGAGGAAAGGCGGTATTACATTTTTGAACGCGATATGGATTTCTAGCCAACACGTGGATTTTTAAAACTGCCAATATTGCGTAACTTTGAAAAATTAACTTTCGGGCTTAAAATCACGCGAAACTGCGCACTGGCCATTAGATCTGGGGTCTTAGATCAGACGGTCGTGAGGAGAGCGCGATGGAGAATAGATGTGCGAGCGTTAAAAGGTGGGGCGGGGTCAAGGCGGTTTTAATATTGACTGTCGGATCAGGGAATGAACGGCTAGGATTGATCAATGGGGGTGGTAGGTCCCAAATGATTTGGGCCTACTGGGTTAAAAATGGACCGTTGGATGAAACAGATCAATGGCTCAGATTTAATCTTGAGGTTGATGGAATAAAATATGAGGCGAGGGTCGGGCGGAGTTTGGGTTAATGCGGGTTGTTGATCTACAGATATCAACAGCAGAGATTCGCCAAAGAGGTTACATTGTCAGGTTTGAGAAATAAAAAAGGAAAGTGAGGATTGATTTGGACCATCGGATCTTGGTGTATGGATGGCCCAGATGCAATCGGAAGATTGCAATCAGTGGGGGAGAGAGGAAAGGTGCAAGGAAAAGTTGCGATGCGATGAGATTGGAGCCATCGATCAGAGAGATCAATGGTTAGAAATGATTTTGTGGGTTCAAACATCAGAGGCTGTGGTGGAGGGCAATTGGACGTGAGCTGTTGGATCTCAGGAGGAGATCAACAGCGGGGAAAAAATCGGGAATCGGCGATCGGAGGAAGGCCGATGCGATGGTGCGATCAGGCCATCGCAATCGGAGGTTTCAAAGGGGCGCAATCAGAAGAACCCTTGAAGAATTTTCCGATGCGATGGGTAGGGAATATAAAAGCGCGTTGACCATTGATTTGTTTAAAGGATCAACGGTGGAAAATTCAGCGGGAGACGATAGACCAAAGCTTCATCGCATCGGGGAAAATGGAGTTTAACAAAGAAAATGTGCCCATATGAATGCCCCAATTGCGATAAGTGCCCAAGGCCTTAGCTTTTGGTTCTGGCACCGGGTCGCATGGTGGGGAAGTGGTTACGGGCTTAGCGAAAGGGGGCTAAATGCCTTAGTTTAAAAAGATTGTTTTTAATGATTTTTCAAGGTTTTTCAAAGGATTTTGGGGGTTTCAATAAGGTTTAAATAGGAGTTTTAAACCTAATTAAAGGGGATTTGTGAAGAGAAAAGGAGAAAAATGAGGAAAAAAGGAGGATTTTATGAGGAAAAGGGAATAAAAAGGAGGTTAATTTTGAGTGAAAGGAGGGTTAAAAATGAGGGAAAAATGGGTTTTTAGCAGTCTTTTTCTTTAGGAAAAACAACAGATTTTTCATAATTGAGAGGGAAACAGCAGTGAAGATTAACTCAAGGATAATTCATCTTCATAAGACTTTAAGAACCAACAATTTGGAAATAAAATTGTTTCTTGAAGGCTCAAAACATGATTTAGCCACTATTTGATATGACAAATTTTATAGGTGGCTAACAACATGTTTATTAATTAAGTTTGATTTACTTTTACTCATTTCCTTTTTATGAATCTTAGTTGATTTCCACCTGGAATAGTGCAAGCACATCATTCCTGCACAAGTGCGTTTATAATTTATACAACTTGGTTTTTCGTTCCTTAGAGTAGGATTGTTTTCATTCCTTTCCTTTGCAAGAATTCAATTTATTTCTACAAGTGAATGTTCATTAGTAAATAGAAGTCTTTTTATTACCAAGATTTAAAATCCTAGGAATTAAAAGATGATTTGTTAACTAATTAATGAACGTTGTTACACCACATCGATCTATGCTTGCATTTCATATTTTTAAAGGGAAATAATTACAACTTAAATCTGAATAATTAACGTGAACCTTTCTCAGTTAACAAAGATTAAAGGTGGACCTAGTTTATGTGAGTAACTAACATAGGGATAAAATCTTGTTGTCATATTTGAGTTATTTTTGCACTGCATTGAAGAAAGTGTGCTTTAAATTTTTAAGTTTGTTTTATTTCAAAGTTTATTTAATTGCAAGATTCAGTTTGGTTGAAGAATTCTCTTACTTGTGCAAGTTATTTCAGAATTCTGATTCGCCTTTGCAAATTTATTTCATATATTAGCACACCCTTTGCTTTCTCAAAATTAATTGGAAAACTTGTTGCAAGAATCTTTGTTCTGGTACAGAAACCAATATCCTGTTACATGAAAAGAGTGCTCGAAGCCTAGATCTTAGAGCCCCTGCACAAAGACATAAATCTCCAATGCAAGTGTAAAATATAATTCCCGCACCTAAGTCCTGTACCTGTACTAGTGCAAGCATATTGTAGGAGTATATGAATAACAACTTGGTGGAAGAAGGAAAATTACTATGAAGACAAATATTTCCAAGGGTCCACTTGTGAACTTGCCAACACCTATACTGGAGATAAACATAGAATTTCATTTCAGCAGTCAATATTGATTACAACAAGTGTGAAAGTTTCTTTATTTTATTTCTTCGCAAAGTACTTTCTTTCACATTCCAACACTAGAACATCTTTGGTGTAAATTGTCGTGTGATCTTTATTTTCGATTTTGCAAGATCTCGATTCAAGAAGTAGGAATATATAGGAAATTTTCATACCACTTCTGGCATTTTCTGTGCTTCATCTCTATATTTACGAACCCCAGGTTGAAAATTAACTGTTGAAAGGAGTTTTCTTAAGTACGATTCTCGCACCCAACAGATGGCTTATGTTAAAAAATCACTGTAACAAAAGAGGATAAGGGGTTTTTTACTTGCAGAAAATACAGAAAGAAAGGATAAAATGGTTTGATCAACCCATTGGTCAGAGTGGTAACCTAATAAACATGAAACCATGGAGATTATTTTCTTGGTCATCTCAGGAAACATAGAGGGGGGATAGGGGGTTTGTTTCGGGTAATTGAGAATTTTCTAGTAAGAAAGTCGCAAATATTTTGGTCCTCTGGGGGAAATCAATTTTGATGTATATCTCCATGAGAAAATCTAGGTGAAAGGGTTGTATGGGATTAAATATTTGGACTTGGAGCATTTCTGAGACTGAATCTTCATTAATAGCAAAAAGAAGTTCACCATTATAGGCCATAATTTTCCTCTAACTAGGAATGTATCTGAATTGACACTAGGTTACAAACTTGGGGAACTAATAGGTTTGAGGAAAGATGAATTTGGGAAGGAATGAGTCCCACAATCCAAATTCATCACTGAGGTTGATGGTCCAACTCAATAGTTGTGTGTGTCATGGGGTTCTCTTTAGGTGTGGGTTTCTTTCTTGAAAACATAATTCAAAGGAATGGCTTGACTGTAATTACCCGGTGAATTTTTGTTTGAAAAACTGGATGAGGAGTTGGACAAGATCCTGGTTGCGTGGGAACTACTCTGCTCTGTGAGAGAGTTACATTGTTTTTACAGAGTATAATTTTAGTGAAAAAGGGTTCAAAAATATGAAATACGATGTTTTTATAATTTAGTATGAGTAAATCCGATGTCAAATTACCATTACTATGGAGCGGGGAGGGAAAGTGTAATGTCGAATGGTAAATTTATAACAATAAAAATAGAGGGACACTTGGCGCTCGGGTCTAGGGTAACAAGTTTCAAACATGGTGATGGAGGAGTGGAGCAGTGGGGATGGGTCTACATCGAGTGGTCAGTTGTAAGTGGAAACGAATTAGGGGGAATCCCAAAGGGGGGTAGTGGCGGTAAAGGATTTTAGGAAGGGGGGTACAGAGTGGACAAGAGGGCGACATGTAGAAAAAGACAATATTTGGGAGACTGTCGCTCTTGAATCCCCTATCGAATAGCCATTAGATGGGCTTTTGGGGTGTGGAGTGTGTGTCCACCATTGATTTGGGCGAGCTAGATCATGACCATTAGATCCAACTCCTATTTTATCGCATGATGAAAAAATGTCATTTCACGCACTTACATCAAATTTAATCGTGATTAAGGCACAACTAAGCTAATTACACTTATTCAAAAACCCAAAAAATCACTTTATTACATGGCTAATCACACTTAAATGGTGTGATTAGTCTAATTAAAATTTCTAATTTTTCTCTAATGATGCACTTAGAGTAGTGTTGTGGTACTCAACAACCCCCCATTTTCCTTAGAAGTATTAGAAGGAATTACGGGGACCCTTTCAAATTTTTAGGATAAATTCCTTTTGTTTAAATAAGTTAGGTTTATTTTCTCTTATTTTTCCAAATAAAACAAGAAAATTAAAGGAGAAAAAACACTTTTCTATAACAAACAAAGTCTTATGAAAAAATCCAAAATCAAAGAAAAACATCAAAAGGGACAATCATATTAAAAACACACGTGAATTTCAGAAATAGATGGAAACGCGCCAAAAGAGAATCATTGAAAGGCAAAATATTGAATTTCTGAAGCTCTGATATGTCGAAATGTGAAATCCTGATCTACCATAAAACCGAAGCTCCAATCTCCTGAAATGTCAATGCTCCAAAGAGCCAAATGCAGATATGCCGAAACGTCAAATTTTCGTGAACTAAAAAAGCGCCTATATTGCATTTCTTCAAGTGAAAAATCTTGATATTGCATTCTATCATCATCTCGATATTTTTCTATTTCACATATCTCATCATCACAAATCATGGCACATCACCTGATATTAAAAGGTCGATAAGCGAAACTCCAAAATAATGGCAACTATCAAAATCACGTGAACAAATGTTTAAAAGTTAAATGACCATATTATGTGTTTCTAATCACGAGGTTTCAAATGACTTGTAATGATTTGAGGTCAATACAAAGGGATTTTCCAGAAGGCCTGCATTGAATTGATATGACCCCTACATATTTCGAGTGATTTTCTACTTATCTCGGTTTGTTTCTTGACAGGTAAATCAAAATAAATAGCAACATAAAGATATGACCAGGTTAATCAAAGCACAGAGAAATTCTGCAATTCAAAAAGAATCAATCTTTCCAATTGAAGAAACTCAAGAAATGGCTCCTCTGTTTACAGATACTACATGCACTAAGGATGCAGGTTCCTCTAGTTGGGAAGCACTCTATAAGTTATTCGAAGAAGAAAGTACAAAAATAATTGAGAAAAGAGGAGCTACTACTGATGAATCTCTTCCAAGAGATATGGATGCATGGAGTGATTTAGCTAATTCACTTTTTCATATAATTTCCGCTCGTCTGAAAATTCTCTGATACATAGATATGGTGAGATGGGTTGTGGAAAATGTAGACATTACAGACAGACTGTTTATCACTTCAAGAAAGACAGTAATTGGTTCATTCAAGCTAGAAGACCTAAAGAGAATGTATTAGTTACCACAACCCAAAAATAAGTACGATACATAGTTCGTCCAGAGATTCATGCATGAAAATTTGAACCCTACCGAACTTATCAAAGAATGGAGAAAAGTCCCAAATAAACACAACTAAGAAAAAAGGGGTATGTATTCACTGGCTTCTCTTGTTGGCCCTTTCACCCACATTGCTGTTATGTTTTTTCGTCTTCAAGGTTATCCAAATACTCAAAAGGTTTCTGAAGAATGGGTAGCTTTAATTGAGGCCGCCTCTGATGGCTATATTATGGACTTCAAAACCAGTTTGTCAAATAATTTGGGAACTCAAATTCGTAATTATAGGCAAGAGAATAATGTATTGGAAAGTAGAACTCCTCCCTTTGTCATGAGTGCCTACATTATGGATACCATATGTTTTTCCTATCACTTTCCATCCTTGCGATGGAAATGGACTCTTTAGTATGCCACCCCTATTCAAATTTACTTTGACATTTTATGGGAATCTAAGTACCATTCCAGTTTCTATAATATTTATCATGAAGTGATGCCTCCCATCCATCCAGAGTAATACAGCCCCAAAACTTATTGCTAAAGCCAATAGAGACCCAAGGCCAATAGGAAAAATGGTTCGAAGAAGAAAACTTTACTTATGTTCGAGTTTTCGGTAGCCTAGCCCATCCCCATGTTTTGTTGATGTTTGTTCCAGATAATTTGTTGTCCAAAGAAATTTCTTATTAGAAAATTGGACAAAGCCTAACCAAAGTCATCAGAGATGCAAAGAAAACCATCTGGCCATGTTTCCCTATACCTTGTGGCACACATACTTTAGAAAATTCAAGCATTCTTTGCTTGAAATTGAGAAATTAAAAGTTTTTTGTATTTCAGTAATACCAAACCCAGATTTTGACCTTAATGGAGTTGCTAAATATGTTACCATTCAAGTAAAACTCACGTCGTTTTCAAACGAGGACGATAAATTTTATGATTTATTTGAAATGGTTCCAGAATATTCTATGGTAGAAAGACTAGCTACTGATAGATTGACTCTTGATGAATCGATTAATTTTAAGCATTATCATCAAAAAAGAATAGCTCATCTACAAGAATTTATGGTAAGACATTCCAGTCAGAACTCAAAGAATATAGAATCATCTATATATTCTTCCCAACTTCCAAGTGCTAAAAATACAGAAACAACTATATTAGTTGTTCAGCCAAAAAAGAGAGTTAAAGATAAGCAACAAATCGACAAGGTTTGGGAATAATTGAATTTTTTTTTAATGGCTGAGGAAATACATGTTGCAAATGGTTCCAACCATGAAGGCACATAATCAGTTGTTGTCAACAAAAAACCAATTTCAGTTACTACAGAACCAACAGTGATCACTACAGGGAAAATTACAGAACCAATCATAACCAATAGAGAAGTTGTAAAATTTCTAGAAAATACAGGGAAAAACTCATCTACGGTAGAGGTTCCCCAAAATACTATTAATACATAAATACTTGCAGAAAATACCAGTTTAGAAATGAAAAATTGTTTTCATGTAGCAGAAGACATGGAAATAATTCTTGCTTTTCCCACTACAGAGATAGTCCTTAAGATTGAGGAAATTCTACCATTGGAAATTTTCTATAGTCCAAAACACAAGGCAATCATGAGCAGGCCAATGAAGAAAATAATATTGGCATAGATTCAAGTGTTGGTTCCTAATGATACTTCATTTCAAGTTCTTTGGAAAGGATCCCAATATGCCCCGAAGGAGGATCTAAATTGACTATCTCATTTCGCAGGAGCCTATGCTAATGCAACCATGGATAAACCTGCTGAGATAAAACTATTAATAAAAGAAAAATATCAAATAATTTCTCAGTTGGAGCAAAGTTTCTAGGTGGAGAAGCAAGTAATAGAGAAGCAATGGCAATTGAATCTTGCCGAGTTGCAAAAGAATTTCGATAATCTGAAAAAGAAATTTGAAGCAGAAGTCAAAGATAAAGATCAACAGATATGGAAATTACAACAAAGAGTTGACCAGTTGAAGGATAATCTTGAAATAATTGAAGTCTAAAAAGAAGCATCATAATTGGATATCCTCTTGACAAAGCAACAATATATTTTTTTTCATAAGTTATATTTAATTCACGACTTATAAAAAACCAATAATTATTTAGTCACTCAACTACCTGAGCTGAGGAAATCTTATGAAGAGATTGATGAAAAAATATCTCACCTTTTAGATTGGCAGGATAACACAAAAGGAAGATCAACCAATATTCCCAGAATTGAAGAGTCACAAAAGGATATTATGTTTGGTGATTGGGACATAAAAATGAAAAGTGCAGAAATGGCTATAATCAGAGCCAGGAATCTTGCCACAAACTCACTAAATACATCATCGATACACTACTACAATTTAATTTAATATAGGAATTCCCAAAAGACACTTTGCCAGAAGTCATAATCTTGAAACAATCTTGGCAAGAAGCATCTAGAAAGAAAATTGAAGATATTCAAAGTTTATCTAAAGAAAATTTTGAAAGTTATTGATAGTTCCTATTAAAACGACACAATTAGTGGTTCACGCTGAGGTGTCTCAAAAATGCATCAACTCAACTTCTTCCAGCGGTTAACGATGTAGAGTTTTGGTCAAATGCGCATGCATCGAATGCATCCTCCTGAGCTCAAGCGGATGACAGATACTTGCAATCTAAAAGAACATATGAGGAATGGATTTGGGAAACAATCATGAATATTGTTGCAATTGATTACTATTTTTATGTCCTTTATCTCAGTTTAAAGTTGTTCAAGGCTTTATAGAATATTCATTTCCAAGCTAACTATTTTTGTAATATTAATAGATTATTTAAACCCCTTTCATGCATTTAGAAAGGGGTCCAGAATTTTCTGAAGATAGCTTTGAAGTTGCACTATTGTTTGATCAGAAGTTTTCTAATTGAAAGTTGAAGCTGAAAGTTTTATTTTCATATACAGAGCACTGATGCATGAGGTACTATTATCTTTGTATTATTTCTTTATGTTATTGAATTTGATAGTTATCTTATTTTGATGTAATTTCATTATATAAGTTACTCTGCAAACAATATGTCATTGCCACTATTGATATGAAGTACTGAATGATTTGTGATTATATATGAAATAAAGAAATATTTTATGTGATTGACCTTAATCAACTAAAGTAATTAATTTAGTTTCTTATGCATGCTTTCTTTTCACTAAAGTATGAAACGATCTATATTGTTATGTACTTTGTGAAATCTTTCTATTAGATCACATTAAATGAAATTTTATCTCGGGAAATAGTTAGAATAAGTTTTAGTTTTATCATTAGCTTTAAAATAATTCCATCACTTTGATTTAATTTCTTTTGTTATTATTAAATCTCTTTAAAATGGGAAACTAGTCCCTTTATCCCCAGTCAGACCCACCCATTTCAACGGAAAAGGAGTTGCTTTAAGCTCCGAACCGTGTGGTATTCCCCAATGTTGAGGCAGTCAATTGGCAACCTTCAACATTTTTGGCACTAGAAGGAGGGTCCCCGACTATGAATGGTGAAAAGGTCTGATCAAAAGGGTCACATTCAAAGAGTCATTCGCCCTCAAAATCTCCTCCTACTTCTAGGTCTCACTCGAAATCTCCCTCCTACACCAGATGTAAGAAAAACTGTAAAGTCTCCTAGTATTGGCTCTCAGACAGCTGATAATCCTTCTTTACAAGAACCACCTAAAGTTCAGAATTTGATTAAGAAATTAGAAGGATTTTATATTTCTGAAGAAGAGACTCAATGTTCTGAGTTATCTGACGGAAGCAGATCATCTTCTTTTACACCGTCTTGGATTTTGACTCGATCTCAATGTGAGAAACTTGGGATTACCCATTTTGAGTTCCCTCTACCTCCTCATAAGATAAAGACTTTGAAATACAAAGCCTAATCCTCCACTAGTGAGATTTTTTCTTCATTACCTCCACAAACACCTTTATTTCATTCCACTTCTTCCTCTTCTCCTCATCCAACCCCTTCATTCATTTCCATCACTTATTCTCAATCAACAGGTGCTAGTATAATTAATATTAGCACAGGGGTTACTTCCTCCACAAAGTCAACCTCTTATAATACCGCAAACTCTTCTAGTCACATTCCCATAATGGATAATATAACATGGATAACAATCTAGGTGTTGTCAACATGCCTGCACCACTTCACCCTTTGCCTAAGTATCCAGAGAAATAGTTACCAATATTTAATCTAGATGAAGGAACCCATGCAAAAGAACGCCTACATAATTTTATGCTATCCATTAGTCTTAAAGAGTTGTCAAAAGAAGATTGCTTATGTAGACTATTTGCATATACATTTTTAGAATCAACATGATCCTGGTACTTTTCTTTACCATCAAGTTCTATTACTAATTGGAATATGTTTCAAGAGAAATTTTTGACAAATTTTGGAGATGATCACACAACTGCGACATTGATCAATGATATTTCCAACTTGAAATAAAATTCAAATGAAAGGATTAAATAATTTAATTATAGATTCAATAAATTGCTTAACAATATTCCACAAGCTTCTCAACTTGGTGTAGATGTTCAAATAGAATGGTATATTTCTGCATTATCCTCAAATATTTACATTTTCGTAGATAGAGAAAATAAAACACTCTGACTGATAACATGAAATAAGCTATATCTGTCGAAAAAAGGATTTTAGCCTTAGAAAATAAAACCATTCTATAAGAAACAAAATCTAAAAAAGTAACTTTGAAAGAAGAAATTAAAAAGAAGCCATCAAAGATGCTTTTGATTTAGAAGGACTACAAAAAGTTATTAAAATAATGTCAAACAAAATGCTTTAGATCAAAAATAAGGTTTCATATTCACCTCGAAATACTTTTAGATATTTTAGGAAAATAAAACCTTCATCCTCTTAACCACCTAATTTTATATCCAATGTAGAATCAGATCAAGAAGAAGATGAAGAGAAATATTTTTCTGCAGAATAATCAGAAGGAGAATAATAATTAGTTGAAGCACATGTATTATGGGATCACACTACATCTAAAAATGAAGAAGAGAAAGAAGTGTTGCTAGTCGAAACTAGGAGAAAAGAAGGTAATGATTCACCATCATTAAATTTAAAGCAGAAATCAGCCACTCCTATTAACAAAGATAAAAGTGCCTGGAAGAATTATTCTCCTAAGTCTCCCATCTATCCTTCCAAATCACTTGAGTCTTCCACATCCCCTTCTAATTCACTTTCTACATCCAAAACTCTTTTCGTTTAAAATAAGGACATAGAATATAATATCGCCGAAGATATGAATAAATTGAAAGCCAATATCTCCATGTATGAGGTAAGTAAACTTAAACAACAACGAATGTTTTTTCTTAAAGAATTAAATTTTTTTCTTCTTTCTCCTTTGCCAATAAAAAAATATGCATTAGGAAAAGGAAAGCCTCTAGGAGATAACACTGATAAAATTGATGCCTTAGATGCAATTATAATTGGAGATCGATCTAATTCTCATAGTCCTTTCTTATTAATCTTTGAGATTTTTAACAATAATTTCCACAATTTCCTAATAGAATCAAGAGCTTCTTCGAAGATAATGCCATATTCAGTATGTCTCAAATTGAACATAACTCCTGAAAATTCTATTGTGTAGATTGTGCAATTAGATAGATCCAAGGTTAAAGTTTTATGTGAGTTAAACTCAGTCTTATAATACAATCCTCAAATCCAAAGTTTTGTCAGATAATTGATATCTTAATCATTGATATTCATGAATTTTACAGTCTTATATTAAGTAGAGATTGGTCTTAGAATTTACATGGGTATTTCAAAAAAAATTGGTCACATATTTGGCTTCCTTATAATGGTAAACCAAATCAGATTCAAGTAGATAGAGAAGGACACATGAAACAATAAGTTAGCGATTTCGATGAAGAAAACAAACCTGTAGTTTTCACAAATAACATTCTTGTGAATTACTCTTTGGAATCCTTTTTTGGAAGTTTTACAACACATGAATCACACTTTTTAGGAAATTATGTTTGTTCGCAAATTGAAAATTATTCTCAAACACATTTTTCTAAATATACTAATATTGTAGATACTATTGTAGATAAATTTGAATCTTTATTTTGGACACTTTATTTTGACAGTTCTAAATCTAGCCCTACAAGGAAAAGACCCTCTAGTGGAGGTTATAAAGGAGGATTTTAGTGTTATAAAATTGGCCAAAATTGTCAAAAAAAAAATTGATACAACATCTGTTTTTGGTAATTTAGGTTTTGACGGAGCTTATAAGAGAACTTCAACACAACTAAAAAAAACTAGGTGGTCGAATGTTTTTACGGATGTTTTTCTCATCGGTGCACACATCATGTGTGAACACACGGGTGCGTTTTACCATGTACGCACCGGTAACGTAAATATACCAAGTACCGGGATGGTAAAAAAAATTTTGAAAGCCCGACGGGTTTTTAGCAATGTCCCCATGAGTGTCACTCACAAAGACACATCGGGAAGATGCAAGGTGCATGTACCAGTGCTGTTTTGGTGTAAAAACGCATCAGGCAGTTTAGGTGTTAAAACACACCAAGCTAAAGGAAGGTGCATGCACCGATGCCGTTAAGGTGTAAAAACACACCAGGTCGTTTAGGTGTTAAAATGCACTAGGCCGTTAAGTTATAAACATTCATCGATGCATTAAAGAAAAACCGTACCGGTGCATGCAACACCTATCCACGCACATGGGTGGTAGTTGCCAATAAAGTGCACTAGGCGTTCTAATTGGTATTGGTATTTGCGTGGTGCCCATAGGTCGTAGAAATGCACCCGTGCGAAATATAATACAAACACACCGGTGCATAGTAATTAACACGCAATAGTGTTCATTTTCTACTTTTTACAAACATTGACCTGTGACAGTGAAATTATTGCGATTTTTTAAAATTTATTATTCATCAAAAGTCGACACATATCTTATACCAATATTCATATCAATTAAATTTTTATTAGTGAATTTGAATGTGATGTTTGGATTAATTTGTTATATCATATCATCGGATTTCACATCTCTTAATTATAATATTTAATTATCCATATGTTAAATCAATGGTGTCACATTTGTCAACGACAATGGGTAACACAATAGAATAAATTAAAACCTTTTTTATTATATATATATATTAATAAGAAACTCTTTGGCATACAAAATGAGACATTTATTGGTATCCCTTTGTCTTTCAATTGGGACACTATGTCCATTACATTAAACAAAATGTTAGATTTCTTAGAAAAATATTTCATAAAATACAACACCTTTCTTTGATATCCAAACATATTGATCATCATTCCTCGCTAGAACTACTGCCACTGCTCAAGTTACTTCCACAACTTGGGTTATTTGGAGGAATGTTTTGTTCATTGTGTTGATTGTTTTCTTCTTCTTCAAGTTCCATCTACAAACATAAAAATAAAGTGTAACGAGAGTTATACATTGGTGAGAATAATGAAAATTGTGATATTAAATAATATACATCAATGTAAATCTAAAATAAATGTACCATATCAAGAATTGACTCATGAAATATACACATTATTTTAAAACAAAATTTCATTTGATCTCTTAACAATTCATTTGTTGGCGCAGTTCCATACTTTGATTCCTGCAAGTTTTACACCCCATAACAAATCATAGATTTAATATAAAAGATTTTTCTGTTCTATTAATTATATATGGAGCTAAGTAGAACACGATAGATTATTACAAATTCCACTATTAATTTTTGATATGCCAACATATACTGGAAACCCACATTTAACCCAATGTCAATCAATTCTTCTAATGGTTCTTCTTTGTATGTTAGCACCTGTTTGAAGACATTCAATGATGGTTGTTGTAAAACAACTTACAATATATAAAAATGAAATATAGTTAAGTTGTTATAAGGAAGTAACAATTACTCACAAACATAGATACCAACCCTTTTCTTCCTTGTCATCCTGTTTTATGTGCTGAATGGGTTCCATTTTCTTTTCTTTTCTGGAAGAAAATACTTGAAAATTAATATTTAATGCTAAATTGTTTATTTATTGTACCCAATCTAAAAATTCAATGGTTACATATTACATTTGAAGCATGTTGTTGTTGAGATAGCTCCTCGTGCGATGCAATTGTGTCCATTTCTTTGACCATCTCCTTGTACACCTTTTTGGACATTCCTACTGGCATATTTTTGATATCAACTCGTTCATCCTTTGAGATTTTCATAATCTTCCTAAAAATGTAACATGAAAATAAACTAATTAATTTTTATATTGATATATGAAAAGTAAATATAACAAAAGTGATATTTATAAAAGATTTATTTGTAGTAATATATACATATAATTCTAGAAAAATATTTAAAGGAATATTACTTTTTCAATCCTTCTTTTTTATTGTTGTACGTTTTTGCTATTAAAAGTCTGACATGTCTCATGTTTTGCCCCTTTCGTTAACCTCCAACGCCACTCCAAATGAGCTAAGGAGAAATTCATTTTCATTTGCATGTTCTATTTTTTTTCTTTTCTTAGAAGAACATTCCTTTTCTTCGATGTTGGTCCCTATAGAACATTAAACATATATGAATTAATATATTGTTTGAAACATGTTATCTAATATTTTTAAGTATATTATTAATGAAAATTCAAAAAAGAAACTCATATTGGATCGATAATATTTTTTCATTCACCTAATTCATCCTTATGCAATTTTTCCATCAAATTTTTACACACTTCTGGTCTTAGATCAGAAATAGTCTTATCGAGCTTGATTATTTTGTGGCTTTGCATGATACACACTAAACAATACATATTATTTAAACTTACATATAGTTCAAAAATAATAAATTTTGTAAAGAATTTACAAAGAACTTGCCTTTTTTGCTTTTCTGGATGTGCTTTCATTATTTTTTTTACTAGAACTCTTGTTAGCCATTTCATTATCAACATGAAACCTGTACCATTCATTAATATATTTTACAAATAAATTGCATACTTTTCAAGTAAAAAATAAAAAACAAGAAAACAGTGTGCCTTTCGCAAAGCACACACCAAACGTTGTGCAGTAGGTTCTTATAAACACACCGCCAATATAGTAGAAACACAGTATGGTGCTCTTTGTTAACAAGGAGACCCAATGTGTTATATTAAAATTGGTGCACCAATTAACATAAACATAAATTAGTAAAAACTGTTTTTATCAAACAATGTTTAAAAATTGTTTTTATCAAACAATGTTTTTTGTCAGTATGTGCTCGATGCGCTATGCTACAATTGTGTGCCGGTGCGCTATTTAAGCAATGCACACCGATTAAAAAAAAATCTGTTTTTAAAAAAATCATGCAAGGGCCGACATGGATTGGGATCTAACTTTGCAAGTGGTCCCATGGGTTAGATGTCATACGCTTATATATATAGTAATACAAACCCTATAAATCTAAAATGAAAATCCCTAATTGTGAAGTCACATAAACAAGAAGAAGCAAGGGTTTAACGTAAGAATGTTTTTTTTTTTTTTATTGTTCTGAATTTGAATTAAATGTAAATAGGAATAGAGATTGTAAATGATTTTATTAATAAAATGCGTAGTAAAATTTAAATTATTTTACTACGCATGTATTAAATCTAACAGATACTGTAAAGAAAACAATTATTACATTAAAATTTAACAATTTTACTATACTACAGGTTTTTGTGTGAATCACCAGATGTTTCAAATTTTTATTCTTTGAATAGTGTTGTTGTTGTTCGAAAGTATTTTTCTGCTCCATAGTGCTCTCTTGCTCTCTTGCTCTAGGTATGTCTCTCGTGCAAATCCCTCCCTAAATTTTTTTGCAAAAATAATGAAATAATGAATAGATTTTACTATTTAAAGAATTTTTTTATGAAATTATATTTTCGAAAATAATTTTCTCCCCATTTTTCAATTTATCGTTTTTTTTTTCATTTCAAAAAAATAAAGTTGCTCTTTTTTTTTTCCCGATATTCAGTGTGCTTGTTAACTAACAGCACCAGTGCATCTGTTAATAAAATTGCACCAATGCGGTTAATAGTACATTAGCACCGATAACAATAAGTACATTTTTAAGGCACCGAAATTACTTTTAGTTTTGTATACCAAAATTTATTTTTGATTTTTCTCAAATGTAGGGAAAAAATATCATAATTATATCAAATGGGCAATTATTCAAAATATAGCTTGTAATATTTCTCAAAGTCCATCTCGATGTTCTCCCTATCCATCTCCAGACATAATTACTTCATATTTTATTTATATTTTCATTATCTAATTGATTTTTTTTTATCAATGTCAATCAGCGGAATAAAATTAATGTATACAAATTTGCAAGTTCATGCAGATTCAGAATCGAGTTCATATGCACAAAATATTCAAATAGTTGCAAAAAATCGAAAGCTCTTATCAGGAGCAGCATACCGCTAGGTGCAGTTGGTAGATGAAAATGGACAACTGCTTCACCCTACCAATCGTAACATGCCATCTTCTAACTACAGTCTCGAGACAATGAGGGTAGTAATAATTGTTTGGTACAATGTATTTATTTCAATTTCAAACTAATTAATCGTGAATTTACGTGCTTACTAATTGATATAATCAATTTTGTGCTAATCATGTTCAAATATATTTTTTCAAATTATTAGGATTCTAGTGATGATGAACGACCTACCTACCATCTTCCATTGCACCCCACGACAATGTAAAATCAAGAGAAGGTTTAATTAAGAGAAAAAATTGGAGATGAACGATACCAAGAATGGTTGAATCAACCACCTATTCAATTCCCACTACATCCAGATTCACCAATTAGGAATGACTACAACAATAGTAGTTCTTCACAAGCTAGCAATGGAGGCAATCAAATAGAGGTTGGTATGGATGATTACTTAAGGGATATGACTACCATAGAGATAATGTTGTTATATGCCTTCTAGAATGATGATTAGTTAGGGGATGATGCTCATATCTCTAATACCTTTTTCAAAAGCCTTAAATTTGCTTCCACCACCCCTCTCTTTGGACCTGGTAGTGAGTCAAAGTCTAACCAGTTGGGGAAAACGATGTTACTGTACAACATGAAAGCAAAGTTTGGCTTGGCAAATGCATGTTTATTAGAAATTTTGAGGTAATTGACCATCAAGTCCCTTATATTTTGCGAAATATAATCACACAATCAAAATTACGAATGGTCAATTTTATGAACGTCAATAATTATTGGCATTAAAGTAAATTTAATATTGTCCACAACCAACTACAGTTTAGTCAGATATAACGTTCTTTTGAGTGATAATGTCTTGCCCAGTAGCTGCGAAGAGGCCAAGAAATTGTTGAAAATGTTGGGTTCTAAGTACATATCATATCATGCATGTCCAAATGATTGTATTCTGTATAGAGGAGAATATGCAGAAAAAGAGATATTTCTGAAATGTTGGCATAATAGGTATGCTAAATAAAGAAGAAGGGTAAATCATGTGGTCCTCCTTTTAAGATATTGAGGCACATGACTATAATACGAAGGATTCAAAGGCTATTTCGTTCCAAAGAATTAGCTATGTTGTAGGGAAGAAATGCCTCACATGGAAGTGAGTTGGGAGTTATGTGAATCCCAAAATATTCAATAGCCATGAAGAATATAGAGGATACATGGCCTAGAAAATTCAAGGATGAATTACGAAGTCTACGACTCAGCATAGCCATGAATGGCGTCAACTCATATTCCCTCTAGAACACCAACTATTATGTTTTACATATAGTAGTGATCAATAACAATATCCCCCCATGGTTTTTCGTGAATAATGAAAATCTTATGTTGGCTCTCATATTCCCTGGTAGAAGAAAAGTGAAGAATATGGATGTCTACTTACAATCACTAGTAGATGCATTGAAGTAATTATGGGATGGGACAAATGTATATGATGTATTAAGAACCATCTCAATAGAGAGGAGTTTCATGTTGTATGGCATATGTGCTTACATGACACATGATTATCTAGACTTAGGATATTTCTCTAGTAAATTACATGTTCATTGATTTGTTTATATACGTAACAATATTATTTGTCATATTATTTATTTAATTCGTTGTAATCTTTCTAGCCTTCATGATATTCTTTAACTTGCCATGCATATTTTATACAATAATTTCACAGGTCTTCTAACAAAAGGGTATTATGGATGTAAATGTTGTGGAAATTCTTTGAAAGCTAGATGGTCCAACTACCTACGAAAGCTAGTGTATGACTACTCCAAGGTATTCGTCCTAGAAGAACACCCTTACAGAAGAGAAACATCTTCTTTGAATGGTAAACGAGAGAGAAGCCAAAGGCATGCAATAACGACACCAACTGAATGGCTTAGAGCATATGAGAGAGAGAAGGATAAGGAGTTCATAAAAATGTTTGATTCAAATGGGGAGCCTATGTTCGATGATTCAGAATTTTTCGACACCTATGTTGATAAATTTCCCATTGGGATGAAAATGAAATCTATCTTTTATAACCTCCCATGTTAGGGGAATCTTAATATTACCCACTTATTAGATCCCATGCATATATTTAAAAATGTTTCATATTATTTATGGAGTCACATATCATTGAAACAAAGTGACACATTGTTTGTTATGAAAGATCTTATCACTTCAAAAAATAAAAAGAAACATTGGCCAAGACGATTAGAAAGTACATGATCAGAGGCAACTGGTCCCTCTAATTGGTATTTCAAAGAAGGTGATGTCCCATGGATTTTAAGAAAAGATGATATTTCTTTGGCAAAGGAAGTTATAATGGGTGTGAGGGTGCCATCTTCATATGGGTCTTCACTCCAGTGATGCTTCACCATGGAAGACCATTTTCTGGGGTTGAAATCGCATGACCATTTGAATCTTCTAAGAGTACGTATAATGTAAAAAGCATGATTTTATTATTTTTTATATTAATAAATTTTATCCCATGCAGGGATCATAAAACATAACTAATTTTGTATATTATTGCATGTGTTTATAACTTTGCAGTGTCATTATCCTTTGTTCATGCATGGGTGTGTGAAACATGACTTCCCCCAAGACCTAGGATGTGCGATATCTAAATTATCTGCATTTGTATGCTGGATAACGTCAAAGGAGATTCATATGGCTAGCATTCCACGGTGGCATCAAGAGATATTTGAGATTGTTTTTATGTTTGAAAAGGAACTATCGACGAGTTTGATGGACTTACAAGTTCACCTTATAATCCACCTAGTAGATGAGGTTGAATTATTTGGGGTGGGTTCTTGTCGTTGGTGTTCTTCTTAGAGAGGTACTTGAATAAATTGAAAGGTTTTCTTCGACAAAGGGAAAAACCTGAGGGGTCTATGGTAGAGGGGTACATATCGTATGAGTATTTATATTATTCTAGTGAGTACATCAAGCAGATCAACAACAGACTAGTTGTGGGGATTTGGGATGATGAAAGCGACGAAGACAAAAGAGAAGGGAAGCTTCTCCAAATGAATGGAAAAAGGTGCTCGATAAAGAGTAAGCGAATTATAATTTTTCAAATTTACACAAAGTAAATATTCACGTTGAACTTCAATATCATGTATATGTTTATCTCATTTGTAATATATGTCAATTTGATTCCATCAGTGAATGCAACAATTTAAGAAATCAATAAATTAGTTCTTTACAATTTCGAAGTGACACAACCGTGGGTCACATTGTAAGAACAAAAGAGGATGAAATGAGATCGTGACATGAAATAATTGAGACTTTTGAGTGGTAGAATTGTGCCTTATATCGATAATTTATAATAAAATATGCCAATTATATACCCCAATAGTTCGATTGCTAACCAAGTCAGAGAGAAATACGGTGCAACCGGTCGTTACTCTCGTGCTGAAGAGGATGTGCTAAACATAGGGATTGGTTGCAGAAACACGGTGATAATCTATTTATGTACATTTTAAACTTAATAATGCACCTTTGAAATGTAACATATATATTTCATATTTTAACAGTTGGGTTATTATAAGACACATGACACTATGATTTTTTAACATTTTTATAGGTGCATTTGTTCCCATCTATGTGGGCATATGGACACAATTTTCGCACATAAAATGTTGATGATGGACACATAACACAAGATTGTGGAGTGGAAGTCGAGTTCGATCAGTCTAGTTGAGCTAGCCACTATGATCAAAACCTAGTATGAGGGACGTTAGGTTACATCAAAAAGATACAAGAGATCATTGAAGTGGACTAATATTCTTTCCAATGTGTTATTTTTAGGTGCAAGTGGTGGGACACCTTTGATCATAATAATGTAAAGGAAGATCGTGATAGTAGGTTGATATGTATCATCTCTAGAAGGATGTGGGATGAAGCTAAGGAGCCTTACATTTTCCCCAAACACTGCAACCAAGTGTCTTTTTACCCAGATGTGTTGGATAGGTATTGGTGGTTCATATTGACACATGAACCTAGATCAAAACATATTTTTGAGAAAAATAGTGTTATCATGCCAAGCGAGCTGGAAGATAATGAGGGTGATCATGAGAACAAAAAGTGATATGGTACATGTGTTATTTCATCATTTATACTATTTAAGATAAGTTTTTATAAATAAGAGAACTTAACCTTATAACTAATACTTTTTTATTCGAAACAATATAATATTTATTTTGAATTAATTCGTTTGCATTGTGTTAATGTTAAAATCATTTCACTTGATAGTTTTCATTTATGTTGATCTCGAAAAGAATTCACTGTATCAAGTTCTTTTTTCTACGTCAATTCCTAAAATAATAAAACTACTTGATTTCTTTAAATGTGTTTGAATGATATCTTCAAGATTTTAAAAAATGTATTAATGTATACTATTATTTTTGGTATGTAAGATCATAATAAAATAATGATAATTCTAAACATGAATTTATTTGCATTATTTTCTAAACTTTATTATGTTACAAAAATTCATATTATTCTATATTTATTATTTTACAATTATTTATATTCATACAAATTTACAATTTTACAATTTTACAATCATGGTAATTTAACAATATGTACGGTATGCATTTTACTTGTGGTCGTTATGGTTCAAAATTGACAATTAATTTACAATTTTTCAAATTTACAAAATTTACAATTTTAATAAAATTGAATCATGAAAGTACATACAATTACAATTACAATTTTACAATTTTGCAATTTTACATACAATTACAATTAAAATTTAACTTACAATCATTTCACAATACATGACAATTACAATTAAAAGTTTACAATTTTACATACAATTAAAATTAAAATTACAATTATAATCAAAATGCATACAATTACAATTATAATTTTACAAATATTTTACATACTATTACAATTAAAATTACAATTTCAATTAAAAATTTACAATTCTACATACAATTACAATTACAATTACACAATTTTACAATTAACAATACATAATATTTAATAAATATCATGATTTAATATTAAAAAGAAACTTCACGATCATGATAACCATCGTTCAAACATCATATTCTAAAACACATTCAAATTCGCTAACATCATCTAATCATTATGATCATGATCATATAACAAAACACAAACATTGTATAACATAATCACAACACAAACATCAAATATACATCTCATGTCAAATGACTGCCATCACATACACATATATCTGCAAGCACATTAAATGAACATGTCTAACATGGCCTAACAATATACACATCATGATGAACACCAACATGTAAATTAAGTACATAAACATGAACATAAAACACATGTACCACACACACACACACACATATATAATGTAAAAAATATAGAACTGTAATACAACTTCATATAAATTTCAAATATCTCATGGTACTACATCAATACTAGTACTAGTGAAGGCCTGCTCAGTAGATGGTGCAACTTCATTCTCAGATGGATGACGTGCTTGCTAAGGAGATGCCTGTTGATCAGATGGTGCAGTTTGCTCAGGAGTTGTCTATTGATCAGATGTTGCAATCTATGAAGGAACTGCCTGCTGATGAGTCATCGATGGTGCAACCTGCTTAGTGGATGGTGCAGCCTGCTCAGGATCAGGTGCCTCCTCAGTCGATGGCTGTGTCTTCTCGGGACTAGGTTCCTGCTGAGATTGTGTAGATTTCTCAGAAGATGCCTACTGATTGGGACTCGATGTTGGCTTCTCATCTCCGACACGAGGTGAAAGAGGAGGAGGTGGGATACTAGAATTATGATCACTCCCCTTGTGATCATGATAATCATATGATATTCTATGTCACGCATCTCCATGACGTCTATCCCGCCTACCCACCAATACTTTGGAAGCTCCAACGATACGACGCATAAGGGTCATCATATCATCAGGCATGTCTCTCTATATCTCTGTAAGCCTACGATAATCTTGGTTCTCTCTAATCCTAGCACAGCGGCCTCCCTCGTCGACCAGGAGTCGACACAGTCGGTCGCCCAAATCCATTTTGAATCAGGTGTCCGCCCTACGCTGCATCCCCATAAGTATCTGCACTCAAGGATCAGTTTTGTCACCCTGATCTGCCACCTCCGCCATCTCCTCGTCATGATCTACACCCGGATCATTTGGTGGGGGTGGAATCATGTCCCCAATGAATGTGCCAATATCTAAAAAATGTATAGTACACAAGAATAATTAGACAATTTCATTAAAAAATTTAATAAAACAACTTAGAGAACATGTTAGAATAAATTTTATTCTAATTAATTAATTAAGAAAATAAAATGAAACTATATTAACTTAAATAAAACACTAATATTACCTATAGCATCTAGTGGCTCATTCTGAGTGAAGAGGATTTTGTTACACCCTCGCTAATCTAAAATGGCGTACGGACACGAAGCCATTACGAACAAGTGATCATCAGCAATGGCTAGCAACTCTAGTGCATCAGTAGATATCCTGGGTGGGTAGTCAGACATGCCCCTTTGGGGCATCATCTGGATCCACATCTACATCCATACATGGAACATCGGCCTACGAGGGTGTTGAACAAAAGTAGGCCTCATCTCTAGAAACCTCTCAAAAAATAAACAAAATAACTCTAAAGCAAAAGAGAAGGTCAACCTCCCACGTGCCTGAGAATGACATCTATCTAATGCTATAAAAAACTACCACAAAAAATATCAGACCATCTCACAAGTCGCGGCGTCTGGAATAAAGAATCAACATAAAGTAAAGAGGGCAACTAATGCACTTCCTGTCACTAGTATAGTGTGGAATGTTCATCAGTATTAGTAAGAGACACCTCACCGCCTCTAGACGAAACGAAGCAATACGTAACTGACTATCAGACACATAAAAATCTGTAGGAGAAAGTATAGCATCCCTAATGTATCTTTGGGAGTATGCCAACTGACTCACAATTGCATAACCAACGGGGACATCTGGAGGGGAAATCTAGTCCTCGCCTAAATAGGCCAATAATAAAATAGCTGTCCTCCTCAGCGGGCTTGTACCATTGGCCATGACTAACCTGGAAATCCTATCAGTGGCCATGCCTCCTATAGATCAATTGTCTCAATAACCCATCGTGGCCCTTTAGGGATGTATCCTCGCAGAACTTGAGGAGGCCTACCTCCCTTAGGAGAAACTGGGTGGGTGTCGTAATAGGGTGAGGGTACAAAAGTCTCTCCCTCTCCTATTCCTCCCACAGCTAAATCATGTTATAACGATCCTCTGTATGCTCTTGTTTTTCCCTTTACTCTCTCTGTTGAGGTTGCTAAATGATTCACATATTAAATACATTTTTTTTTATTAAATGAGAAATGTATATATATATATATATATATATATATATATATATATATTATTGAAAAAAAACACTTGGTGCGCCCAAAAAAACAGTAACGCATCGTTACTGGTGCGTCCTTCTTTATCACACACCATGCCCAATGCACATGAAAAATGTTTTCACACCACATAAATAGGAAATATTTTTGTGTGGTGCATTGACCAAACTATTTGTCGTGAGGCAGTTAGTTTGGTCAATGCACTGCCCGCCTGAAAAAAGTACATAGTGAACGGTGTGGTCCTGTAAACGATCACATCATCGTGTTACTTTTAAAAAAGTCATCACTCTGCATTTTCTCAGTACCTCATCAAAACCCAGTGTGATTTACGTTAACATCATTCATGGTAAATTTATAGGCAACATCGCAAATGGTGCGAACCGAATGGCTCAAACGCACCGTGCAGAATATATATATATATATATATATATATATATATATATATATATATATATATATATATATATATATATATATATATATTTTAAATGGTAAATTTCAAGTTAATTTGAAATTTTAATCTACTAAAAGGTTTATTTATTGAGAAACAATTAGATTAACTGTATGTTTGCGCGTCGAGGAGGCATCTTTGCTGAGGATTTCAAAAAAAAAAAAATTCCCACCTTTTTCGAAAATATGAACTCCACGCAATGAGCAATGGATGAAAGCAATGTGGGCAATGGGAGCATCGATGGCAGGGTGCCTCATAGAAAAAAAAATCACATCAGTGCTTGAGAGGTCTAGAGCACTAAACAAGTAAAAATGAGGTTTTTACGATTGTTAATTTTTTTTAAAATTAACCCTTTTTCGGTGCGCTCGATTTTGAGATGCACCGGACGATTTTATCAATGGTGCACCGCAGATCATTATAGTGTGCTGGATTACAGAGATGCTCTAGGTTGATTTGTATGTAGAGAACCAGTGCACTGCAGTACTCAGATGCACCGAGCCAATTTTTACAGAGATCACGCTGTCTCGGTGTTCAAATTGATAGTACACACAAGTGCACTTTTCATAAAATGCACCAGTTTGTTTTATGATAATAAACACACTGTGTTATCACTCTAATAACTCTCAAGTTTTGTTATTTTTTTTTGTATTTTAAATAACACTAGAAGTAACCACAAACCTACTTTTAAGCCTTAGGATATAGCCTTCCTAATGCTCAGAGAGGGCTATCTCTATATGATCTATCTTTGTTGATTTAAGTTGATTTTAGGCTAGTTATGTAGGATCACTTGGGGTTTTGATTTTGATTTGGTCTAGTGGTGAAATTACTTACTCAGATATATGTAGGTATGTATTCCATTGGGCTAATCAGTCAATGTGTCAAGCAGTCAGATCAGGATCAAGGTCTAAAGGGAAATGTTTACAGGGTAAGATAGCTGAGTTACTTTAGATTTTCAAGACTGATGGTGAAAATGGTTTCATTCGGGGTAAGAAAGAAATTAAGGGTTCTCAAATCTGATTAATGAATGAAATGACAAAGGTAAATCGAAATAAGGGAGCAATTAAGAATCCCTTTATCTGGATATTAGAATAAAAAAATATAAATGATAAACAATTCAAAACAGAGTGCTTTTAACATATTTTGAAATAACGTTCCTGATTTATCATATAGATTTAGAAACACATACAAGTATTGGTGAAAAACATAAGAAATTGACAAAGAACAAGTGAAAATACTTCACTAAAGTGGCCCAACACATGAATCCTGTAATATGATGCTTTATTTCTTTAATCCAGTCCGCTGACTTGAAATTGGTACAATCACCCTTAGGTTCAGAATAGTACAACTATAGAAATGTTCAGCAATTCATCCACCCTCAATACTTCCAAATGAGAAGTATTTATACAAAAAATATTTACAAAATATCCTAAAAAAAACTTAGGAGTTATTCATGGAAAAGAAATATCTTCATGAAAGAAGATAGTGACAGCTTTCTAACTAATGCTAGTTGTCCATATTTTTATTGAAATTACTGTTTGCTATCTTCACTTGTTGATATTTTGTTGCTGATTTGTCTCTTGATTTTTGTTCAATGAAGGTGGTGAAAGCTCCTTGCAAATCTATGATACTGTGCAGCAGGAGGCTTGGTTGCGTTGGCTACTCTTGAAATAGTTTGGCCATCATCCTCTTTCAAGGGTATGTGGGGGAAAGATGTGTGGCAGGATGCTTGCATCATTGGGTAGCAAGGAGTATGGACACATTGTGTTGATATGATATTCTTCATATCAATAACCATGTTTTCACCACATGATTTATATGATGGAGGTATCGGGAGGCAACAAAATCCTTTGTTTCTTTGGAATTTCTTGGGAGAGCAAGGGAAGATTTGTTCTCACACTTTTAATGATGTTGCAGGAGTAGGAGATGGCACTATCATGGTGCAAAGGGGCTACTCCTTAGCCTTGGATGATATGGAATTACTTCCACTTTGGAAGGAGATTCTTGTTTGTAGCAACATTATGGAAGATGTGTTTGACATTGAACATGTCAAAGAAGGGAGCTATGTATTGGCAGGAGCCTATTTACATAGGCCAACAACACTCTCACTTTGGAGCATGGACTTATGGATGGAGTGTCCCCAGTATCACTTCACTCTTGATGCACTTGATAGACAAGGAGGAGGTGTGAAATATGCAGTAATGGGCGGAGACATCTATTACTGTGATATGTTCTTCTTGGCTTGGATTTCCAAGTATATGAGGAAGGATCTTCATGCAGCACATGATTCATTTCTCTTCATGAGAGTATGTCATACCATTATGGAGATTTTGTTCATGGATCCTATCATTGTATTAATTCTAGTACATGTTACGGATCTTGTTGTTGCATTCAACGATCTGCATATTCTTACCATTTCTATGCAGTGCCACAAGAGGGCAAGATTTTCAGTGATCTCCATGATCAACAATGGGCTAGAATGTATGATGGAGACAACCATCTCTTGTATGGCCATGGGAAATTATTGTATTACTTCATGTATGTTCATTTTTTGTACACAACCATTTACTATTCTTTAGTAGATGAAATAACATACATAAACAACCATGTATCAAGAAACCACTTGCCATATAATTTTATGAAGCAGCAGTTAGAAAAAATGCGTTGGAACTTCATGGGAAACTGTTGGTACTTTCCTGCACCACATGAAACCTTCAATATTTCCTTCATCTTGATGCTAATCATGGTTCCAATTTCTATTGTTGTTCTTACTACTATGGGGAGCATGATTGGATAGGAAACACATTGGTTGGATGTGTTCTTTTGGGAAGAGGATTCCCACACTTTTTGCATTGCATGTTATAATGGGAGCATGAGAGGAGATATCGCCGCCATAGCCAAAAACTTGTTTCATTATGATGTGGGCCATGAGTTTGATGAGATGCCATATGATGATGATTTCATATCCATCACATATGGAATGGTTTGGGCCATCTTGATTCACAACGTTGGAGAGGAGATCTTTAGAGATCTAGTCTTCCTTTTGCCACTTGAGGGAAATATTATTGCAGCCCAAGATCAGCACTCACTCTACACTTATCATAAGTGGAGAGGAGGATAGTGTGGGGTAGGCTCCTATGTCTAACATGTTTATATTTTCAGCCCACCTACATTGCATGAGCTCAAGGTGGAGGAGAATTTTTTGGAGTTGCCATATTGGGAGGTGACTCATTTTGTATGGATGATTGCTTGGGGATGGAGGGTCCACTTGGGAAATCTGTTTTCCCAGTACATTTTAGTCTCCATGCCTTGGGAGGAAACTCTTCAGTTCTATCCTTGCAGTTTCTTGAGGACAAGCAATATTTGGGAGGGGACGACTATAATATTCCTACATTAGCATGCCGCTAATCTGAATATTGATTTTTTATTTTTGAACCTAGTAGATGAATAAATGGGGAAGAGGACCCATACTTAATTTAAATCATCATAAAAAACCCTCTTGGTATGAAAGGGGATCATTCTAGAGCTAGATTTCACACCCTCATGTGTGAAAAGAGACATTTTTCATGTGGACAAAGTCAAGTTTGACCAAGTCAATAGCTTTTGTACTTGAGGAGTGAATCCTAAATAAAATCAATGCTTAATATGAACAAGATTAAATATGAGCTATTTTCATAAACACACTTAAGTGTGAAAGAGGTCGGATCAGTTGACCAAGTCAACTAGGACCAAATCATCAGCATTGTCTAGATGCAATGAACTCCTAGATGTACAAGACAGTTATAGTTGGAGGTTACACATATGAACAGAGCTAAATCATTGATATGGTTTAGGGTTTGGCAGGATTTCTAACTTATAAAAGGAAGAGGAGGACATCAAGAGAAGGTTGTTCATGATTATGATATTTTTGAAGATATTTTCTGTTTAGACATTTCTTATTCTCTTGGATTTTTAGCAGAGAATAGTATTGTTTAGCACTAGGGTGTTCCTAATCGGGAATCCCACCTCTTCCATTGAGTAGCTCTTGGAGGAGTCTTTCTGATCTTGTCCACTATCAGGCATTTGGCCAAGCTACATCTTCCAACTACAATGCAGATCCTATTAAGGGTTTGGTTGTCCTTGTAAGCTGTAGCAAGTGGAGGATAGATCTATTCAGATCTAGGCCATTCTGGTGCCCCTTTTCAGTGGGAGAGCCTTCTATTCTCCGGATAAGAGATTATTAGATCATTGGACCTGCATAATCAGATCTTGGCATTAGGCCAAACCATTGCTAGAGTCAACAACGCAGTCTCTCTCCCATAACTACATTATTTGCAAGAAGGAAGTTGCAAGGAGTTTTGGCATACTTTTGGAGGAGAGATCTCTAGTGTCTGGGGTTCTTCCCTTCACAGTCGTGATCCATGGATTAGATCTCTGATCCATGTTCTATTCAGATCTAATATAATGTGTTATTGTATTTACTTCAAGAATTCTGAATCTTACTACAGATTTGCAACTTTAGATCTCATATCTACTCTTTGTATCTCAGGTTTTGCTCAAAACCCCAAGGGGAATGTGTAGAGGAACTCTTCTAGTGTACAGATCTGATATGGATCGAATATTTTGTACATAGATCTATCCTAGATCTGATATGTAATGTACAGCTACTTCAACACTTAATATAACAATTTCAAGCCTTCTTACAGCCAATACATTGTTCTTGAGGGTTTTCTTCATCAAGTTCTCTATTTTTCTCTTGTACAGTGTATGGGCCTTATTATAAACCTGTTTTGCTGATGTATAAGTGATTAATGAAACATTGTATTGGTCTCCGACAAACATTGGGCTGAACTGCGTTATTTTCTGGGCAATGTTCTTTTGTATTGTTGCAGTCCCTTCCTTGATCATTTTCCGACTGCACTAGGTGTGGGGAGACCTGTTTAACCCACCTAGAAGGATTTGTTTTAAAATATCTCTTGGATTCAGGTCTTATATTGTCATATCTAAGGGATCCAAGTGTTGGTTTCCAATCCTGTAGCATACATTCCTGAAAAATGCATTTTTCAGGCATGCCTTGCTAGCAGTCCCAATTTGGGGATATTACAAATGGTAACACTTCTTTTACCCAAATCAATTTGGACTTCTCCTCGCAAGAATGAAGGCTTTTATCACTATATTTATATGTTTTTTTTTTGTTGGAAATTTCAATAGATTTTTCCAAATCTATTTAACCATTTCCTGAGAAAGCATTACATTCTAGATTTAATTTGTCTTCGAATCTTACCGTGGATTTATTGTAGCAAAGTTACAGCAGTTTCGAATTTAACCCCTTTAATAAATTTACATTAAAATAGTTAATTTGTCTCTTGATTTTATGCATCATTTCTAATTTTCGTTTCTTATATACGAATGGGTTCATTTCACTTCTCCACTGTATGATTTTATAAATTAACCGAAATCGATTTAGCTACTTTATACTTCTTTTTCAATCATGGTATATCGTTTTTCCCTTAATTGTGTCAAATTTTCTATACATTCGTTGTATCAATTTTCTATAATAATTGTTTTGGAATTTTTTCCATTATCCTTGTACTGATTTAAATTATATCTCCCATATTGCAGTTCACTATGCATTTAGAATTTCAATTCATGATTGCACTTTGACAAAGAGGGTTTTGGGATTCAAATTCCTGTTATATTATGAGTGAATAATTTTATGTTTACATATTAATGTATTTTGTTCTCAATACGAAATACTCTCCTTTAATTGTGAAAGGTTTTAAATTATTTCGATTATGATCCTCTGTTCATTCTATAGGAATTCATAATTTTCACTTTGTTCACATCTCTGTCAAATTGATAGAGTTTTATGATTTTCCTTTTTTCATATTACTTAAGAGTTTCAATATATATATATATATATTGTTTGTTTGTTTGTTTGTATCACAATTTATTATCTCCTCAACATGCAATACCTTTAATTCATTTTATTATTCATTTCATGTCTACATCAGAGGCATGAAATTTTGTTCTTCTTGGAACTTATATTAATAAATTTTCCCAATTCCACTATTATTATCAAATACTCTGAATTTTCCACTGTTATAAATTTTAGAGAGTCCATTTCATTTTATATGTGCAGATCCTAATTTAGTATAAAAATATATGGTTTTTCTTTTCTTTGTATCTTCTGATCCTTGAAAAACTTCTTTTTCCAAATTCACATACTTTCCGAAGTTTTTCTCTGACGCCATGTACCTAGTTTAAGCCCTCTTCACAAGTAAATAATATTCAATTGTACAATTTAATTAGTGAAATAATTTTGTATTTTAATAAATTTCAGGGTTCACATTTCTTTGATTTCTTTAAATTTTCTGAACAGAATATTTTTATCCTATCATGTACACAAGGAATCCCAATCCTTCAGGTTCCTTAGACATGTACAAATTGATCTATTAATTAGTATAGAAGTTGTATATCATTTTCTATTTCTTTTTTTATGCTTGATATTAGTCTAACACAAATATATGTGTTTCTGTTTAGCTAATTTCTATTTCTCGAAATTACACCACAGTTACTTCAATTTTTAATCAAAATATCTAACGACAAGTTTCATTTCCTTACATGTCAGTCATTCACGTATATAGATTCCAGCCAGCTATATTTAATTATGTTTACCAATATAAACTCAATATTCTGTAGTTTAATGTATTTAATGGATGAATTTCAGTCAATATGTACACGATTGTTGTAACTAATAATTTTAATTGAAGTATACTATGTTTTTCTATTGACCTATTGTTATGAAACCAACTCAAAAAATAGAAGAAAAGAGAGATCAATGCCTTAGAAATCAGCCACTTCGAGGGGGAAACGAGTAATACATTACATAAATGAACAATTCTTGGATGATACAAATGACCAAAACCTCCTGCTATATATAGGACTCCATGGGGCCACAATATAATCCTAGCCAACCTAACAATAATAATGTAAGGGCAGAATAATAACAATATTGGGGTTACATGGGTACAACAATAACAATAAGGGGGATAAACTAATAACAATAAGGGAATAAAATAGTAATACAAGGACCTAACATGCTCCTCTCCTTAAAAAAAGTGTTGTCCTGAACACTTGAGTAGATCTAGGTGATTCTGTATAAAATTCTCATCCTCCCATGTAGAATCTTAGTGGGCAAGTTCTTCCACTTGATGAGATACTCTGAAATTGATCGATTTCATAGCTGTCGAGTTCTTGTTTCCATGACCACTTCAGATTCCAATATGATTTTTCATTCCTCATCAAGTTCTGGCAATATTGTTTGAACTGGAATATTTTCACCTATAACCTTCTTTAAGCATGAAACATGGAAAATTGGATGCACTCGTGAAGAAGTAGGAAGCTCCAATTTGTATGCCATAGTACCAATCTTTTGCAACACCTTGTAAGGACCATAGTACCTTGGCGATAATTTATTATCCTTCTTAGCTTGCTTGAGGGACATTTTTTTGTATGGTTGTAGCCGTAAAAATACCCAATCTCCTACATCAAAACTTCTCTCGCTGCGATGTTGATCTGCCTGTTGTTTCATTCGATTTTGTGCAAAATTTAGGTTATCCTTTAAGAGTTGGAGAACTTCTTGCTGATGCTCGATGTGATCTTCCACTGCTTGAACCTTCGAATTTTCCCTTAAAGATGATGTGATGGATGGTGGATGATATCCATAAAGTGCCATAAATGGGGTCATTTTTGCTGTAGTATGGAAGGAAGTCTTATACCACCATTCAGCGAGAGGTAACCACTTGACCCATTGTGTTTGTTTATCAGATACAAAAAAACGAAGATATCCTTCCAAACATTTATTTACTATCTCAGTTTGACCATCAGATTGAGGATGATAAGATGAGCTATGAGGTAATTGAGTACCCAAACAAGAAAATAACTCCGTCCAAAAATTTCCAGTAAAAATGGGATCTCTGTCGCTCACAATAACCCTTGGGCTTCCATGTAGCTTTTGAATTCTGTCGATAAATGTAGTAGCAACTGTACTTGCTTTAAATGGATGAGATAATGCACAAAAGTGTGCATACTTGGTAAGTCTATCAACTACCACCATGATGACACTCTTTCCTTCGAACATAGGTAAAAATGTGATAAAATCCCTATAAATCTCCTCCCAATGTTGACTTGGAATGGAAAGGTTGTAGAAGACCCAGGGTCTTAATTGTCTCAACTTTATTTTGCTGGAAAACCAAACATTCTGCCACAAAATTTTTAATATCAGATTGAAGGCCATCCCCAAAAATTCTTTCTTCACCCTGTGGTATGTTTTTAAAAATCCTGAGTGTCCTCCTAAAGGAGAAGTTTGCAATTCCAAAAGAATATTTTATTTTAGTTTGGAATTATTATGAGGATATAAGCGATCTTTGTACCATAAGGAATCATTTTTCCAACTAAATGTATCAGATGTAACAGGATCTTGCTACAACTTTTGAATGAGTGTCCATACTTCTTTGTCCTTCTTCCATTCATACCTTTCTTTAGTTATCCAATCTGGTTGGATAAAATAAATGGCACAAAGAAATGCTTCCACCTCTTCATTCTTTCTTTAGCGTGCACCTGCAACAACATTTAGCTTCCATTTTTTTTAGATTATTTCAAAGTTATAACCCAACATCTTTGTGACCCATTTTTTCTGCTCTTTTGAAGATAGTCTTTGTTTCAAAAAGTGTCTAAAACTATCATGATCATTTTTTACCTTGAAGTGTCTTCCCATTAGGTAAGGTCTCCATTTATTTAGCGCATGTAGTATTGATAACATTTCCTTCTCATAAATAGCTTTCTGTAAATACTTTCCTTTGATTAGACGAATTTCAAAAGTAATGGGTCTTCCTTCTTACATTAAAATAACACCAATACCATTTCCTGAGCCATCAAATTCCACAATAAAGGTTTTTGTGAAGTCTAGTGTAGCTAAGACCAGTGCTAGGCACATTGCCTCTTTAAGATGTTAAATGGCCTTAGTTGCTTCAAGAGTCCATGAAAATGCATCTTTATTCATTAATGTTGTTAGAGGTGCTGCTATTCTCCCATAATTTTAACAAAATTGCGATAATACCCTGTTAACCCAAGAAATCATTGCAACTACTTTATGGTTGTGGGGACTTTCCATTCCTTAATGGCTTTAATTTTGTTAGGGTCTACCTTAACAACCTTGTGAGATAAAATATGACCAAGATATTCCACCTCTTGTACTCCAAAGAAACATTTGGATGTTTTTTCATATAATTGTTTCTCCTGCAATAGTTTGAGCACCCTGTCAACATGTTGAACATGATCCTTCCAAGACCTGTTGTAGATTAGTATATCATCAAAAAATACTAGCACAAATTTTCTAAGGGTTTGAAAATGGAATTCATCAACCCTTTAAATGTGGAAGGTGCATTGGTAAGGCCAAAAGGCATGACCAAAAATTCATAATGACCCTCATGAGTTCGAAATGTTCTTTTTCGGAATACCTTTAGTCTTCATTCTAATTTGATGATATCCTAAACAAATATCTAACTTGGTAAAATAAATTTCTCGATGTAATTCATCCAATAATTCATCAATCACGAGAACGTGAAATTTATCTTTAATGGTGAGCTTATTGAGCTCCTATAATCCAGACACATGCACCATGATCCATCCTTCTTGTGCACCAATACTACTGGAGAAGAGAAAGAAATTTGACTAGGTTGAATTATACCAGCCTCTAACATTTAGGCAATCATACGTTCAATTTCGCTCTTTTGGACATAAGGATATCTATAAGGCCTGATGTTTGCAGCAACACTTCCTGGAATCAAATAAATAGCATTACCATGATTATGAATAGGTGGGAGTCCTTTGGGGGTTTCAAGAAACTTGGAATAATTGTCCAAGACTTTTTGGAGATCTGCAGAAATAGATGATTTTGATGTTGGAACTTCTAGTGAGCATAATTGTGCAATTACACCCCATTGTACTCCTAGTACAACATCAACACCTCCCATTGGAATGGAAAGGACTAGACTATTCAATACATATTCCCCCATGGCTAGCTTTATATTATGGCATTTTCCAGAGCAATTTATATTTCCTCCATTTGCAACCATCACTTGACATTCTAGTGCTGGGTACATGAAACAATTCAATTCCTTGGCTACCTTACAATGAATAAAATTATGGGTACTACCCGAATCAATCAACACTATTACATTTTTCTTCTTGATATGTCCTTTGATCTTGAGATTTTGAGGAGTGGTAATTCCTGCTAAGGAATTACACGATATGGTTGGACTCATTTATTCCTCTTCTAGGGTTGGTTCCTTGTGTATATCCTCTTCTTTTGAAGATTCTTGTTCATTTTCTTCTATATCTTCACAATATATGTAAAATAATTTCTTGTCAGCACACTTATGACCTTTAGTGTATTTTCTATCACAACTGTAGCAAAGCCCTTTTGATTTTTTTTCTTCCAATTGTTGTGGTGTCAACCTTGTAGGTTGTGGAAGTCTAGGAGTAGCAACACTTCCATCTTTATATATGTGAGTGGTAGGCTTCCTTGTCGCCATAATTTTACATTCATTTTTTCTTGCCAATCTGAATGGCTTTTCCAATGAATCAGGTTCCCAAACGCGAAATTCATGTTGGATGTTATCCTTTAAATTCCCTATGAAGACATCAATCCGGTGTTCCTCTGGAATATCGTTACCCTTATATTAAATTTTTGGAAGTCCTCAATGTGCTCCACCACTTAACCCTTTTGTTTGAGATTTATCAATTGGCTAAAAAATGTGTTTCTTTTTGTATCCTCATAATGTGCTATCATTTACTCCATAAAAATTAACCAAGTGAAAATTTTTTTATGGGAGCAAAGCCATCTATACCATACAAATGTATTTTTTTCTAAATGTAAAGTTGAAATTCATACCTTTTGTGTGTTTTTCACATTATTGAGATCCAAATATTGCTCCATCTGTAGTATCCATGTTACGGGATCCTTGCCATCAAACTTACTCATATCCATCTTTGGAATATGGTGGTTCTTCCATCCAACATTAGAGTTTATGAAATCACGATTAACATTTATTTTGTTCTCATCATCAGTTTCCTCTACTATCTTTTCGGCATTAGGAAACATTTCTTGTATCAACTTTGTCAAACCTTCCATGTGTGCATTTAGATCATTCTTCATGTTTTTCATGTTGTCTTTCATGTCATACATCTTAGCTTCCATGCCAGATTCCATGCCATCCATCTTAGCTTCCACACCTTTCTTCAAACCATCCATCTTAGCTTCCATGACTTTCTTGAAAACTTCCATTTCATTTTTTTTTGCTCTTTGCGAGAGCGAAATTTGGTGCACTTTCTCTTGTAATTTTGATATGTCATGTTGCAATTCTTCATCTTCATGACTCATAGTAGAGCCTTCTAAAGGCTTAATGGGTTTTAAATTATTTTTAGGGGGAATTTTATAATTGAATACTGATATTTATTCTACAATATTCCCTTGGAATCAATTCAAATTTATTTTTCACACAAGACTTATGAAATTCAAAAAAAAATACACACCTTTTTATTAATATTGAGGAGATCCATATTGAAACTAAATTATCTCTGTTATTTCAGATCTTCAATATCTGAAATTAGGCCCTGTAATATCCCTCTGAAGCTTCTTTAAATTTCAACAGGTCTCACCTGATTTGGATTCTTCAAGGCAAAGTTATGGCCAATCTTCAAAAATGAAGTAATTATGTACTGGTTCAGTAGAGTGACCTTGTACGGTGTGCCACGTGTCACTGTTTCCTCCTTCGGCTCTGAAATTAATACATAGGAAACTATAGTCCATGTATTTGCGGACAATTGTCAGAGAGAGAGAGTTATGACAATTTTCCCACGGTCACCTCTTTGAGCTGAAATTCGGGAGCATGAAAAATCCTTAACTTCCACAGACCCAATCTATGAAAATATTGTGAATCAAGCTCTAAAATGTTTCCACGACGTTCCCCAAAATTTCAGCTTTGCTCTGTACAAATTTCAGCTTCTGATCCCTCGTAGAAAAAAAGTTATAGGGAAAATTCCATGATGACCTGTTTAGGTTAAATTCAGGAGCCTCCAAAATTCCTAACTAGCACAGATCATATCTCCGAAAATATTGTGAACCAAGATATGAATTTTTTACACGACGTTCCTCAGGATTTTGAATTCATTCTGTAAAAATTTCAGTTTTTGAACATTAGTAGAAAAAAATTTATAACACAAATTCCACGATGACCTGTTTGGAGCAACGAAACCCTAGAATCCAAAGCTCTAATACAAAATGTTATGAAACCAAGTCCAAAAATAGAAGAAAAGAGAGATCAACACCTTAGAAATTAGCCACTTCGAGGGGGAAACCTCCAATACATTATATAAATGAAAAATTCTTGGATGATACAAATGACCAAAACCTCCTTCTATATATAAGAGTCCATGGGGCCACAATATAATCCTAGCCGACCTAACAATAATAATGTAAGGCCACAATAATAAAAATATTGGGGTTACAGGGGTACAACAATAACAATAAGGGGGCTACACTAATAACAATAAGGGACTAAACTAGTAATATAGGGACCTAACACCTCTATAGGAGGGAATTCACATATTGATAACTGTTGATTTGAGGCTTCTGCGACTTGTGTTGTGTGTAGAATCTTTCAGATTTATCGCATCCATTTTTTTTAGAATCGATATTTCAAATCAATCATCTGTGGTTCATCATCGGGATAGATTAATGAATTTTGTTAGATCTAATCATCAGGTATAAATGAAGGAGAATGAAAATGAACGGATGGAAACTGGGTGGCCGACCTTTAATGATGGAGGGAAGGAAATTATTAAAATTATTATTTTAATTAATTAATATATTTTTAATTAATGACTCCAAATTTTGTTAGTTTTAATAATTGAAGTAATGTTATTATTTAATTAATATCTTTTTAATTTAAATAAATAATTATTATGTAAAAATTAATAAAATTTAAATTTCACAATTGTATTATTGTTTTAATTAATAATATATATATATATATATATATATATATATATCACTATAAGATAATTTGTTACTTATTGATGGTTTTTTTTTAAATTTGTTATTAACTATATTAATTTATTGAGATGAATTTTTTTAGTACTAATAATTTTAATTTAAAATAATAATTATTAAACAATATTGATTGTATTAATTGTATTTTTGAGGTTTAATAATGAATTTTTGAGGGATGTAGTTCAATATAATAAATTTTAATTCTTATGGATTCAGAAATTGGTGTTAATAGTATTTAAAAATTAATGATTACTAAATTTTGAATTAACATTGATAATTATTAATTAAGATGAATGATACTAAATGAGATTAATAGATTAGATAATTAAGGGGAAATGAGTGAATGAAAAGAAGGGGGGGGGGGGAGAAGTATTAATAGAAATAAGGAGAGACAAGGTTGAGGACCATGACAGAGGTATAGAGATGAATAGGTTAGAGGAGGAAAATGTAAAGATAGTGAATGAGAGAAATGAGATGCAAGGGAGGAGTTATTTTAGGGAGGGTTTGGGGTTTAGAATAAGAATCCAATTGTCACTATACGGAAGGGAAAAATTACATATATTCATAATTTTTATATATTTTCTTTTCAATACATATATGCCTCTATATGTATTAATGTTCATAAAATAGGAATTATATAGTTTAAATCTGAAGCATGTTTATTTTGCAGCTTTGGAATTTTCTTATTTTCTTGCAATTAACCTCTGAACTATATATGTAAATTTTCAATATATATATTTACATAACTAAACCATATATTATTAATATATATTTTTATTTTCCCTTAATTACAGTGTTAATTATTGTTGATCTAAATTGTGTCCTCTGTATCTAAAATAAAAGTTCTAACAGAGACCTAACAGTAGATTTAGACCCTTCCCTCCGGGTTTAAATATTTTGGGTGTTGGTCAAACTATTTATTCCAGTCTATGTAACCATATAGAATAATTAACTATACCTACTATAGTTAAAATTCTGTTAAATACGTATGAAAATTTATTTTTATGAACACAACACAATACTAAAAGGATTTATAATTACATATATAAATCTTTCATCTAATACTCATAACTTAACCACATCTAACTACATCAGAATATCATAATTATAGCAGAAAACATAAGATAAAATTTAACAGAATGTACATACCTAATTTGGTGAATACAATTTGCAACACAACCTTGAGCTTAATCCCCAGCTCCCCCCGAGCAGAGACCAATTATTCCATGATGTAGAAAACCTCTTATCTAACTAGAAATAGATTATTTAAGCTTGCTTCCCCTCAACATGTTTCCATAAATACGTCCAGTTAATTTGGGATATTTTTTCCCTTAGCCTAGGCTTTACTTCTTCTTCTTTTTTCCGCAAAAGCTCTTTAAAACTAGTTTTTTCCTCTTTCTAGTTTTATTTTCACCTATTCTCAGTAACTTCCACTTTACTAAGGTATCTATTAGATTTTTATCTCCATCTAAAAATTATAAATTTTATTTTATTTTTCTCCAAGGATTTTTTCGGAATATTGGGAAAGTATTAGGATTTTATTCCATCCTCATGGATTTGAAATCCTGGTCTTCAATTTACTCTAGTCTTTGCACAATAATTAAATTTCACAGTTATTTAATTCGAAAATAATATGTCCACATATAGTTTTTCCTTTAAGTCCACTTAACCTTTAGGATTCTCAACCGTCTAAATAAGAGAAGAAAAATATGGATATTACATATTCCCCCTCTAAAAAAAAACACCGTCCTTGATGTTGTAAACAATTTTTTTTATTTCTCAAATAGTGATGGTGTAATATTCGCGAATGGGAAAAGCAGAAATAGAGTGCATAAAACTGGAAATATGTAGCAATATAAATAGATCAAATCATGAGACAATGGTAGATCCATTCCATTATGAATATAATAGAAAAATAGGTACAATATCTTGAGGAAAATATCACTGAAGTTGGGTAAACAAACCTCCCATGAAAGCATACACCTAGATCTAAATTGTTGTTAATACATGAAATACAAGAATGAAGAAAAATGTGTTGTATAAGAGAGAATATCAATTGAAAGATATAAAAAAAAATATTTCTGGTAATATAATGCTCCAAAAATGCTAAGGCTAAAGATCCCTGCTCCAAAACAGATTTCCAGGACAACCCAGGAAAGGTTTCCGATAATACACACTATATGAAATATAACAGATTTGGCCCTAGGGCTGAATAATATCTGAAACTAAATCACTGATGGGAGGTGGTTGGTCAGATATACAATATGGTTGATCCCCACATAGGAAACCCAAACACTCCAAATAGGGCAATAATCCACTGTTACAGCTCCTCTCCAAAATAATGTAGTCCTTGAGGGAAACTGCACTATAGCTAATAACTGCTACTTGGCCTGGTGCCAAAATATATAATGAAGCCCTGAGAACTTCCTTACAACCTTCTGGATGAAAGGATGATCCCTCCAATGGAAAAATAGCTCATAAATTGGAGATATCTCTCCTCCACTGCTACACCCTTGCAGCACAACCCAAATCTAAACAGAACTGCATTGTACATGAGACTGAAGCTTGGCCAAATGCCTGAATGTAGAAGTATAGTGCAAACTCTTCCAGGAGCTAAATAATGAAAGAGGTGGGATTCCCGATCAGGAAAACCCAGTCCTAGACAACACTTGCAATCTTAGCTAAATAGATGAAGAAAGCTATATGTCTAAACAAACCACATATCAAAACATAAAACTATATCAACATAATAAATATTGCTTCCATCCTCTTCCTTTTATAAGATATGACCTTCCAAACCCTAAGCCCCATCCATTAATGAAACTACTTCCATGCAATGTGTCTCCATCTAAAAATGTGTTGTCCCTCCATTAATGTCCACTCCTCCATGACAACATTGTTGATTTGGTCAAAGTTGACCCAGTCAAGGTGCTTCAGCCCCTGTTCACACCTTAGGCTGCTTTATTAAGCTAAAAATATGATCCAGTTTCACATGAGAAGTGGTTTTAGTTGCAAGCTAATTTAGGAATATTACAATCCTCCCCTCCAAAATGTTGCTTGTCCTCAAGAAACTGCAAAATCTCCAATGAATATGTCCCCTCCCAAGAATACAAATTTTCCTTTGGTGGATAAACCAAATATCTCTCATCGTGAAAAAGAGTGGGAGATATATGGAAAGAGTTATATGTTTTCCATTGAGCTCCTCAAGGCATGAGATATCGTAAATGTTGGGTGCCTCAGTCCCAAGGATAAACTTCAATCTCCGTGCTATCATCCAAACAAAATGAGCTATCCTTGGTAGCTTATAGGAACAGTCACCCATCCCCTGCTTCTACAATATGTAGGGGTTGCATGGCTGAAAATGAGAGATAAAATTGTTCAAATTATGTTGTATCTCTCTCCATTTATGATAAATTTGGAGATGTTGATCTCAAGCTACAATATTATAGTCCTCATGAAGCAAAAAGATAATTGGAATCTCATGATCCCACTCTTTGGTTCTAGGAACATCTCTTTCCCAATCCATCCCACATATAGTGAATAGGATGTCATCACCATATGGGCTCCAAAATAAATATAGACTAAGTGTCACATGACACACTGGCTGGTGACAATAGTCCCTCAAGTGAGACCAGCACTATTCTGTCTCTAGCTGTCTCAAAACATCATATGATAAGTGGCCATCAAACCAATTGCTTGCTTCCATAAGCTTCTCAAAAGCTTGAAAATAGTGAAGGAAATTAGGTCTTAACTGAATAGGAGCCAAAAAAAACATGTTTTGCCCAAATTCCTCCATGAAATGGTCATTCCCATCACTGAATGTAGTCCTATTAGGATCATGAAATCCAAAGAGAGGCTTGATCTTTTATGGAGAAATGTGATGCAAATGCATGGTAAAGGAATGCACATACATTGTTAGCTGATAAATAATAATCAAAACATAATATTTACCATATATTGTAGAGAAGTTAGTGAAGAGGTCAATAGATGAACCTTCCCATTTCTCCATCAAAAGGGGAAATGATTGTAACAACCTTGCAAGGTGGTTGCTTTCCTCTTCATACATCAAACAAGCTACATATCTCTTGATATGTTGGTGCACATATTCTTTGAGATTCTCCCAATAGAATCCATCCATGATGTTGTGATAAGACTCAATGAAGTCTACATGTCCTAAAGAGAGTGCCTCATATGATGCATGTAGAATTTCCTCCTTGAGCTTGGAGTCTCTAGTCAAGTAGATCTGATCATGGAAATAAATGGCTCCATCAACCACTCTATACCTCCCATCTATCACTTGCCTATTAAGAACCTTACATGTGAAGAGGTTCTTGGAATATTCCACCAATATTTGGGACTCCCAATATGGATCTATGCTTCCCAACAAAGATAGCGCTATAGAAATCTGAAATGAAGCACCCATCTCATCATAACTCTCCTCTTTGACATGCTTAATGCGAAAGTCACATGTTGGAGTATTGTTACCCCACTTTTTTTGAATCCCTTGCAGCTGATCTTTCCCAAGACAAGATTGAAGTACATGAAGTTCAACCACCTCTTGGAAGGTATTTCCCATCCAAAACTTCCATAGTTTTTCCAATGCATGCAAGAGTGTTAATAACCTCTTTTCATATTTAGAAATTTGCCGCATGTGTGGAAGCATCATTTTCTGCCCCAAGAAGATGGAGTAGCCCTTTGACCCCATGCTTGTGTCATCACAGATTCCTGAATCATCATCTTTCAGCACAAATAGCTAAGTGGGATATGGCAATGTCCATATCAAAAAATTTCTCATCCCTCCTTTCAACCCACCAAAGGTTCTTTGCGCTATCACTAGCTCCTTCCAAGGCTCTTGCCTTAGCCAAATATATCAATGTTGCATCATGTTGATAGAACTCTTTGTTTATCTTCCAATCAGCAGGTCTCCTTGGTGGAATGCCTCCATGTAATGAAACATCAAGGCCTAGAGTAGACTGTATATGTGAGTGTATTGATTTTTCCCTGTGCTCACTACACAAATCGTCGTGCCTCTTCTGTGCATCAACCTTATGAAATAGATAGGGGTGTATGTTCCTAATCATATGATGCTGGTCCTTGTCCCTATCTTCTTCTTTCATCTTCAATATCTCACAATCTATCAATAATGGCACATGCTACTCATGGACTGTGCCTGGATCTCCACATGTGAGTTTCTTTGGAACTTCTTACAAGGCTACACGAATTCCTCTCTTTGGAGGAATTGCTCCATATTTCTCTTCCTGGGGTACTAGATCTACTCCTTCTGTGACATCATTGTTACATCTTATCTTCTCTTCCCCTTCATCATGAATGGAGGTTTCCTTATCATCATTAAAAGGCTTTATGTTTACATCCTATTTTGAAAAATAAATCTCCATGTCTTGATTTTGAGAAGAGAGCTCTTTCTGAAGCGGGGATCTTGCCTGTAGCAAGGTATTCTACATGTTTTTAACCCACTCAATAGTTTTCTGAAATGAATTTGGGTTTATAGATCCTCAAAACTCATGTAAAGGTTTTATTTTTTTAGGCTTCGCTAGCTGTAATGTTACTAAATTAGCTAAGCTAATTGGAACATTAGAATTTTATTTTATTTTTCATGTTTATGAATAATAGATTAATGGAGGACATGCAACACTCATTAGATCTAAAAATAAATACATGCTCAATGTGAACATGATTAAATATGAGTTGGTTGCATAAAAACCACTTGTGTATGAACATGGCTGAGTTATTTGACTGGGTCAACATGACCAAATCACAAGATAGTCCAGGTGCATTGAACCTCCTAAGTGATCTGTGCAGTTCTAGAAGGATCTTCTAAATGTGAAAGGGGCTAATTCAAGTGAAGTGGTTTAGGGTTTTTCACTTCCTCATTTTATAAAAGGGAAGGAGAGGACTCAAGTAATGGTTGTTGATGATTTGTGGTTGCTTGAGCAACTCGAGTTCTCTTGACTAGTTAGCCAAAGGGAAGAGGGTTTCCTGTTTAGGAATCCTCTCTCTTTCCATGGAGTAGCTCTTTGGAGGAGGATGTGCTGCATTGATCCACTATCCAGAATTTGGCCAAGCTTCTACTTCCAACTGCAATGCAAATCCTATTGAGGGTTTGATTTCTTTTGTAAGCTGCAACAAATGGAGTCTAGATCTTTTCAGATCTAGAGCATTTCAGTACTTCTTTTCAGTGGAGGAGGGTTCTAATCCATAGAGGAGTTGTATTGAATTATTTGAGCTTCATTTCAGATCTTGACATCAGGCCAATGTGTACTTCATGGTATACTACATAGTTCCTTCCCCAGATCTTCGTTATTGCTAAAGAAGAAGTATTGCAGGGTTTTTGGCATCATTTTGGAGCTAGATCTTTGATGTGAAGGAAGCCTCCTTGCATCAAGGGAGATCCATGGATTGGCTGAAAAATCAATGTATATTTCAGGTCTGATTCATTCACTGAAGTTTCTGCTTCAAAAATTATGAATCATTTTGCATATCTGGTGCAGTAAAACTCAGATCTACTCTAGCATTTTCATGTATTGCTGAAATCCCCAAGGGGAATGTAATAAAGATCCCTTTGGGAATTTTGATTCATTATAGATCTCTGTTTTCATGTATTTATCAGTTTTATATCTGTAATATAATAAAAATAATCTTCAGTCTCTTGTAAATAATGCTGAAGGGTTTCTGGGTCATTCTCTTGTGTTGCAACACCTCAATCTTGATGGATTTTCTATGTAAAACTGTTGTTTAACCTTGCTTAATGCATATGCCATGTTCCTAAAATAATTCTCTGATATTTAATACTTTTTTACATCTTATACCTTTATAAAATAAGCTTCCCTTGCTTCAGTAAATTTCTGCATCTTCCAAGTCAAGAGAAATCAGGGTTTTTCTTGACTAGTCGGGAAGGAGGAACTATTTAACTTAGAAAAACGCATTTATTTTTGCTGAAATTAGACATGTAGATCCCTCTTGACCTAATATAATATATCCCAGATCCATGAACCTTATTTGTATGCATATTTCTTATTATACTCATTTTAGGGCCAAAATCCTCACTTTTCCCCACTTTTTTGCCTGTAAAAGCTGATTAGAGGTTGTTTCAGAATTTTTAATTGATTGATGAGTGTTTATAAACACTTTTTATGATATATTAAGATCAAATCCCTGAAAAAATTGTTTTTCAGGCATGTTTGGGTGAGAAATCCATTTTTGGAACATTACAGTGGTATCAAAGCATGATCTTTGGCTTAGCCTGTGGCTTCAAGCCAAAGTGTGGAATCCCTGAAGCATGATTATTTAAATATCTATAGAAAGAGTCTACATATGGCCAGGTAGCCTCAATATCTCATCCTTTTCTCAAAGGTGGCATATCCAGTAAATGCCCCTGCAGTCAATCTCTAGAATAGAATCATGATACTGCTGAAGAGGGAACTTTACAGCAGTATCAGAGAAGAGAAGAGACAGAGATCAGAGAGCTGAAGAAGATGAGTTTTACCTCAGCACATTTTAGATCCAGGAAGAGCCTCTTCAAAGAGGTTATACAGAAGAAAGAAGGAGGAAGAAAATGAAACTCCTAGAGTGTTTCAAGAAGCAGAAAGTTGTAGTGAGACCTGCAGAAGGTTTCAAGAAGGAGGGAAAGATCCATGCACTTCCTATCCTCACAAAGAAGGAGAGCTATAAAGAGAAAATAAACAAGAGGATGGCTCCACCACTTGGAAGAATGACAGAAGAGGAAATATCTTTTCTCCTTTTCCAGGCCCTCAAGGGTATTGAGGAAGATCTCAAGGAGATTGAGAAGGTGGACACTTGTACCAGCGCTGGCACAACCTTGGAAGAGAAGTCTTCAAGTTCAATAATGAAGGAAGACTACATATTTGCAGAAGAAGCTCTTGCTTCTACATCTCACCAAGGTATGATTAAAGATTCATCTATTGTCATTTCAGCACATTGTATGAAGAATATCTACATCTTTGCATACTGCTGATTTAGAGCAACAAGTTGCACTGCACTCTACCAAAGCAGTGAGGAAGAAGAGAGGAACCATTCCTCATTAGAGCATTCACATGGAAGCTTCATTCATGAAGCAATAAATGATGGAATGATGGATGGTAGAAATATTGGAGTGAGAAACCCTTTCTCCCTTCGAGATGACTCTTTCTTAATGAGCACACCCTTGCTGAAAGAGAAACTTCTACTTGCAGCAAATCCAAGGCCCTTTGGTTTTGGAAGGTCATGCATGAGGCAGAGACCTCATGAGAATAATTCATTGGAGGTTCACTTCAGCACATCATGGAGTGCAAAGTTCTTCAACAGTTTGAGGAGGATCTTCCCTTCTCACTGGAGAAGATAGTAGATGGGGGACATCTTCGGATGGATAACATCTCTCATGACTGTGTTGGACATTTCTTGAGCCATGCACATCATGATGGGAGGTTTTTTCCTACCACCAATTTGGATCCTCATAGGGTCAAATTGATCCTCGGGAAGATTTCATTTCAAGATCCCATGAAATGAAAAAATCTGATTTGGGATGATGGTAGCCCTCATGGGAGGTGTACCAAGATGGAGGATGGAGAGCAAGAGGCTAGAAAGCCACTTGCAAAATTTTGATACCAGGCAACAGGAGGCTTGGCTGCACTGGCTGCTCTTGGAAGAGTTTGATCATCACACTCTTTCTAAGGGTATGTGGCAGGATACTTGCATCATGGAGCAGCAAAGAATATAGGCACATTGTGTTGGCATAACATTTTTCATGTCAAGCACCATTTTGTCACTACATGGATGGGATGATGGAAGTATGAGAAAGCAACAAAGGATTTTGTTTCTTGGGATGCTCTTGAGAGAGAAAGGGAAGATTTTCCCTCAGAATATTCATAATGTTGCAGGAGTAGAAGATGGCACTATCATGGTGCAAGGGGGTCACTCCTTGGTCTTAGATGTTTAAGAATGACTTTCTTCATGGGGAGGACTTCTCATTTGTAGCAGCATTATGGGAGATGCCTTTGACATTCTGCATGTCAAATATTAGAGTCGTTTGTTGATAGGAGCCTATTTACATGGGCCAACAACACTGTCACTATGGAGCTGGGATTTATTGATGGAGTATTCCCAGGATCACTTCTCATTCGATGAACTTGGTGATCAAAGAGGAGGTGAAGAAGATGAAGTGGTAGATGGAGAAATATATTACTGTGGTGTGCTTTTATTGACTTGGGTTTCCAAGTGGGAGAAGGACTTTCATGCAACGCTTGGTTCATCTCCCTTCATGGGATTGTGCCAAACTATTATTGAGGATTCATTCAACATTCCATGTATCTTATTGCTTCCAACATATGGTGAGAGCTTTTGCTTGTATCCTCTTACCATCTCTTGGAAGTGCATTGTTCCACAAGAGGGCAAGCTATTTATTGAACTCCATGAACTTCATTGGGCCAAATTGCATGATGGAGACAACCATATATTCTGTGGCCTTGGGAAAGTATGTTTTCCTTACATGTGGATTCTTTATTCATATGATTAACCATGTCAGAAGAGGCAATTTTCTATATACTCTTCTTAAGCAGCAGTTGAGAAGACTGCGCTATGAGGATTTGGCGGAATGTTGGTAATCTCTTGCATCACATAGAACCTTCAGTATTTCCCTCATTATGATGATGATCGTGTTTTATTTGCTGATATTTCCATTATGTCTTTTGAGAGCATGATTGAGAAAGAGACACATGAGATGAGTGTGTCCTTTTGGAAAATGAGATTCCCACATTTTCTACAGCACATGTTCTAATGGGAACATGGCAAAAATTATGGCCAACATAGCCAAAAACTTGTTTCTTTTGGAGGTGAGCCATGTGTGTCATGGAGTACCTCATGGTGATACTCTTCTATCCATCACATATGAGACATTTTGGGCTGATTGGTTTTACAATGTTGGAGGGAGGAACTTTGTAGAACTAATCCTCATGATGACACTTGAGGGAAATGTCCTTGCAGCCCAAGATCAGTTTGCACTCTACACTTATATTAAGTGGAGAGTAGAACAACGTGGGGTAGGATATCTTGTCTACCATGTGCAGAATTTCAGCCCACCTATTTTGCAGGAGCTCAAGGTGTAGGAACATTTTCATAGAGTTTCCATGTCATGAGGTGACTCATTTTTGGTGGATGATTGCTTGAGGGTGGAAAACTCACATGGGGGATGATATTTCCCAATACACTTCAGATTCCATGCCTCAAGGGAGCCTCTAAGAAGCACCTTATTGCCTTCTTGAGTATTTGACTGTTTCATGTTGATAGCTATTCAGCTAACTTGCATGCTTGGGAAGGGCAATATGGAGATTCATTGCTGACATAGAATCTCATTATTTGGAGAAGTTCATCATATGGGGATGCTACAGTAGGAGGAGGAGACATTTTTTCAGTTATATCCTTGTAGTTTCTTGAGGACAAGCAACATTTGGGAGGGGAGGACTGTAATGTTCCTAAATTAGCTAAGCGAATTGGAACATTAGAATTTTGTTTTATTTTTCATGTTTATGAATAATAGATTAATGGAGGACACGCAACACTCCTTAGATATAAAAATAAATACATGCTCAATGTGAACAGGATTAAATATGAACTGGTTGCATAAAAACCACTTGTGTATGAACAGGGCTGAGTTATTTGACTGGGTCAAAAGGACCAAATCACAAGACAGTCCAGGTGCATTGAACCTCCTAAGTGATCTGTGCAGTTCTAGAAGGTTCTTCTAAATGTGAAAGGGGATAATTAAATTGAAGTGGTTTAGGGTTTTTCACTTCCTCATTTTATAAAAGGGAAGGAGAGGACTCAAGGAAGGGTTGTTGATGATTTATGGTTGCTTGAGCAACTCGAGTTCTCTTGGCTGGTTAGCCAAAGGGAAGAAGGTTTCCTATTTAGGAATCCTCTCTCCTTCCATGGAGTAGCTCTTTGGAGGAGGATGTGCTGCATTGGTCCACTATCCGGAATTTGGCCAAGCTTCTACTTCCAACTACAATGCAGATCCTATTGAGGGTTTGATTGCTTTTGTAAGCTGCAACAAGTGGAGTCTAGATCTTTTCAGATCTAGAGCATTTTTGTACTTCTTTTCAGTGGGGGAGGGTTCTAATCCATTGAGGAGATATATTGAATGATTTGAGCTTCATTTCAGATCTTGGAATCAGGCCAATGTGTTCTTCATGGTATACTGCGCAATTCCTTCCCTAGTTCTGCGTTATTGCTGAAGGAGCAGTGTTGCAGGGTTTTTGGCATCATTTTGGAGCTAGATCTCTGATGTGAAGGAAGCCTCCCTGCATCAAGGGAGATCCCTGTATTTGCCAGCCAATAAATGTCTATTTTACGTCTAATTCATTCACTAAATTTTTTGCTTCAGAAATTCTGAATCATTTTGTAGATCTGCTCTAACATTTTCATGTATTGCTGAAATCCCCAAGGGGAATGTAACAAAGAGCCATTTGGGAATTTTGATTCATTATAGATCTCTGTTTTCATGTATTTATCAGTTTCAGATCTGTAATATAATAAAAATAAGCTTCAGCCTCCAGTAAATAACACTGAAGGGTTTCTGGGTCACTCTCTTGTGTTGCAGCACCTCAATCTTGACGGATTTTCTATGTAAAACTATTGTTTAACCTTGCTTAATTCCTATGCCATGTTCCTAAAATTATTATATGATATTTAATACTATTTTACATCTTATACCTTCAGAAAATACGCTTCCCTTGCTTCAGTAAATTTCTGCATCTTCCAAGTCATGAGAAATCAGGGTTTTTCTTGACTAGTCGGGAAGGAAGAATTGTTTAACTTAGAAAAACGCATTTTTTTTGGCTGAAATTCGACATGTAGATCCCTATTGACCTAATATAACATATCCCAGAGCCATGACCCTTATTTTTACGCATATTTCTGATTATACTCATTTTAGGGCCAAAATCCTCACTTTTCCCCACTTTTCTTCCCATAAAAGCTGAGTAGAGGTTTCTGCAGCATTTGTAATTGATTTATGAGTGTTTCTAAACACTTTTTATGATATATTGAGCTGGAATCCCTGGAAAATGCATTTTTCAGGCATGTCTGGCTGAGAAATCCTTTTTTGGAACATTACACTAGCTCAACCAAGGGAGTTTCAGAATGTTTTTCATTAAATATTTTTACCAACCTCCTGGTGAAATTTGCATAAGTAGATAAATTTACATGATTCAGGGAATAATTTTCATAAAACTACCAGGCATAAGCCTTACCTTCAAGATGCAGCGCCACTACTCTAATGGCTTCATCTTCTGAAACTTGGTGTTGCTGCAAATAGGTGTTTAGCTCCTTCACCCAAGCCCTAGCTGTGCATCTAGGTGACCCATCAAAAGTAGATAGAAATAATATACCCAAATCATGTTGCTTGCACATTTTTCTTCTATCATGGTTTCTAGGTCTTCTATTCTCCTTGATATTACAAAACTCTTGTAAGTTTAGATGATCTTTGAACCTCTAAGATTGAGATTAATACTCTTGAAGATAGTCACCAAGAGTCTCCTCCTTTGGTACACCTCCTTCCTCCATCTCTCTTGTTATGAATATAGGCATGGACAATCATTGTAGATCTAATGGTGTAGCCGAATTATCACACCCATAATGTGAAAATATGGAGCTTTCTTCATGTGCAAGCCCTCTTGGAGAATCTCTACATCTCTCCATTCTCATCTCTTTGATGTCTCTATTAATGCACTGCATAGTTTGAAGAAGAAGTTTTGAGAACACCTTCCCTCCTGATATTGAATTTTTGCCTTCATCTCTTCTACAAATATTCTCCTTCCTATGAGAAGCCTCCTTAGATGACATAATGGCTTAAGTAGACATGCTGAGCCAAGATTATGCTTTGAGACCACTGTAATATTCCCCAATGGGAAAGGCAGAAATAGAGTGTATAAAACTAGAAATATGTAGCAATAAAAATAGATCAAATCATGAGAAAAGAATAGATTCATTCCATTATGAATATAAAAGCAAAATAGGTACAAGATCTTGAGGAAAAGATCACTCAATTTTGGTAAACCAGCCTCCCATGAAAGCATTCACCTAGATCTAAATTGTTGTTAATACATGAAATACAAGAATGTAGAAAACTGCGTTGTCTAAGAGAGAATAGCAGTTGAAAGATATAAAAATATATATTTATGCTGATATAATGCTAAAAAATTCTAAGGCTAGATATCCATGCTCCAAAATAGATTTCCAGGACAACCCAGGAAAGGTTTTCGGAGATACACACTCTACAAAATATAGCAGATTTAGCCCTAGGGATAAATAATCTCTGCAACTGAATCACTGAAGGGAGATGGATGGTTTGATATACAAGATGGTTGATCCTCCTCCAGCAGATATCCTAAATGAAGGGTTGATCCCCATACAGGAAACCCAAACACTCCAAATAGGGCAATAAACCCACTGGTGCAGCTGCTCTCCAAAATAACGTAGTCCTTGAGGGAAACTGCACTGTAGCTAATAACTGATACCTGGCCTGGTGAAAAAATATGTAATGAAACCCTAAGAACTTCCTCACAAGCTTCTAGATGAAAGGATGATCCCTCCAATGGAAAACTAGATCAGAAATTGGAGATCTCTCTCCTCCACTGCTACACCCCTGCAACACAACCCAACTCTAAAAAGAACTGTGTTGTACATGAGAATGAAGCTTGGCCAAATGCATGCATGTGTAAGTATAGTAAAAACTCTTCCAAGAGCTACTAAATGGAAGAGGTGGGATTCCCAATCAGGAACACCCAGTACTAAACAACACTTGCAATATTAGATAAACAACTGAAGAAAGCTATATGTCTAAACAGACCATATATCAAAACATAAACATATATCAACATAATGAATATGGCTTCCATCCTCTTCCTTTTATAAGATATGAGATTCCAAACCCTAAGCCCCATCCATTAATGACACTACTTCAATGCAATGTGTCTCTATCTAAAAATGTGTTGTCCCTCCATTAATGTCCACTCTTCCATGAAAACATTGTTGATTTGGTTAATGTTGACCCAGTTAAGGTGCTTCAGCCCCTGTTCACACTTTAGGGTGCTTTATTAAGCTGAAAATATGATCCACTTTCACATGAGAAGTGGTTTTATTCTTCATAAAGAGATTTACTGATCTCCCTACCCACTTATTCACCTATCTAAGTGGCAAAACAAAATTTTAATATTCCAATGAGCTACAAGCTAATTTAGTAATATTACAGATGGATATTTCTCTTTCATCTCATCTTCTCACTCCCAAGTAGCTTCCTCAGGTGTAAATTGTCTCCACTGCACTTTAACCCTAGCTAATGTTCTATTCTAGAGCTCAATTTCTTCCCTCCCCAGTATACGAAGGGGCTATGGAAGAAATTCCCCTTCTGTTTCCACCTGTATCAGAGTCCAATCAATTACATGAGTAGGGTCATGTACGTAATTTTTAATAAGGAAACATGAAAAACATTGTGAACCTTAATATGACTAGCTAGAGCCAATCTGTAAGCTACTGGACCCACTCTTTCTAAAACTTCAAATGGTCCATAGTAGCATGGTGCTAACTTAGCACAACTACCAGCATATAATCCACTTTGTGAGGCTTAATCCTCAAATAAACATGGTCTCCCACACTGAATTCTCTATGAATTATTTTCTTGTCTTCATAAATCGTTTGACGATCATCAACTATTTTGATATTTTGCTGAATATTATTCACAGTTCATTCCATTTCCTGTAGTGCATCTGGTCTAAGAATCAGTTTATCATCTGGTTGACTCTAACTGAGCAGAGTGTGGAATTTTCTTCCATACAAAGCTTCAAAGGGAATAATCTTAATAGAATATTGATAACTATTATTATAAGCAAATTTTGTCAGATGCAGAAAATCTTCTCACTTTGTGGGTATGTCCATCACACACATGCGCAACATGTGTTCTAAAATCTGATTGTTTCTTTTAATGTGTACATATTTTTGAGGATGATAAGTGGTACAAAAATTCAACTTGGTACCCATTCCTCCAAATAGAGTTTTCCAAAAGGTTGAACTAAAATTTTCATCTCGGTCAGATATAATCATTTTTGGAATTCCATGTAATCTCACAATTTTTTTCATAAACGCATTGGCTACTTGAGTTGTGCCAAAAGTAGATTGTACTGGTAAAAAGTGAGCTAATTTAGTTAAGGTGTCTACTACCACCATTATAGACTCATGTTGATAGTTAGTTTGTGGAAATCCTATAATTAAATCTATGGAAACCACTTCCCACTTCCATTCTAGAATAGGGAGAGGATTCAGTAGTCCTGCAGGATGTTGATGTTCTACTTTTACTTGCTGAAATTCTAAATACCTTGCCATATAATCAGCTACATCCTTTTTCATACCTAGCCAAAACATTTTCTCCCTGCATAAGGTCTCTTATGGTATTCATCTAGGATTTCCTGTTTTAAAGATGTCTCATTATGAATATACAATATTTGTTTGTAATGAATCAATCCTTTCTGGTTTATGGTATATCCCGCAACTTTAGTTTGCTGCAATTTCTCTTGCAATTTTACATATTGTTGATCTTGCATTAACACTCCATGAATCTATTATTCTACATCAAATTTCACGCTACTTCTTGCATATGTCAAAATTTGATGAGCATTCCTACTCAAAGCATCAACAATTTTGTTTTCCTTTCCTTTAATGTGTTTGATTTCCATATCAAACTCACTAAGGAAAGCTAACCATCTAGCTTGTCTAGAATTTAGATATGGTTGAGTAAAGAAGTATTTCAGGATTATGTGATCTGTCATTAATATGAACTTCTTTCCCAACAAATAATGTCTCCACATTTTTAATGCATGCATAACAACAACTAGTTCTAAATCGTACACATCATAATTATGTTCATGCTTCTTATGTTTTCTTAATTCATAAGCTATTACTGAATTATCTTGAAGTAATACTCCTCCTAGCCCTTCTACACAAGAATCTGTACACACTACAAATTATTTGTTTTGATCAGCAATTTTCAATATGGGGGAAGTAGATAATTTCGGTTTTATTCAAAACTATTTTGACACTTTGTTGTCCACTCAAAATTTACTTCTTTTTTCTGCAATGAAGTAATAGGATAGGTTAATGCTAAAAATCCTTCAACAAACCTCTGGTAGTATTCGTAAATACCCATGAATGACTTTATTCATGGTACATCTGTGGGTACAAGTCAATTCATGATTTCTTGTACTTTTTCTGGATCAACTGTTAACCCATCCTTTGAAATCACATGACCCAGATACTGAATTTTATTTTTGTAAAATTCACATTTGCTGAGTTTTTCATATAATTGATGTTCTCTAAGTGTTTGTAATATTATTCTTAGACATTCTTGGTGTTCTTATTCATTTTTGGAGTACACTAAAATGTCATCAATGAAAACTAATACAAACTTGTCTAGATATTTATGCAGAACACTATTGATTAAACACATGAATGTAGCAGGGGCATTTGTAAGTCTAAAGGGTAGGACTACAAATTCATAGTGTCCATATCTAGCTCTGAATGTTGTTTTGTTGATGTCTTCATCTTTGATTTTGAGTTGGTGATATCATGTTCTCAAATCAATTTTAGAGAAGATAGTAGCTCCTCTTACTTGATCAAATAGATAAACTATCCTTGGGAGATTATATTTGTTCTTAATAGTTAACTTATTTAGATGTTTGTAATCAATACACATTTTGAATGTGCCATATTTCTTTTTGACAAAAAACACAGGGGCTCCCCAAGGAGACACACATGGTATTATGTACCCTCTATCTAAAAATCCTTGCAATTGTAGTTTCAGTTCTAGTAGTTTAAGAATACTCATTCTATAGGGTGCTCTAGAAACAGATGTAGCTCCTGGTACTAGTTCAATTGAAAAATCAATGTCTCTTTTAGGGGGTATATGGGGTATTTCTTCTGGAAATACATCCTTGAACTCTCTGATCACTGGTAAGTTTTTTATAGCCTCTTTTTGTGTTTTTTGTCCCAACTCTTCCACTTGTACAAAAAAAATTTGATAGCCTTTTCTTGTTGTCCTATTTAATTGTAATGTAGAAATTTGTCTCACAGATTTTGGTTTTGGTTTTCCTTTTACTATCACAACTTTTTCTTCATCATCTATACAATGTACTGTTTTGTCTAAGAAATTTTCTATTTCTTTCTGTTAGTCCAACCAGTCCATTCCTACTAAAATATCATAGGATCCTAGAGGTAAAATATTTAAATGAAGTTCAATTTCATATCCATTTAAATTTACAACAGTTTTGGAAGTTTATGGGTCACTTTTCTTTTTGTTCCTATAGCTAACTGCACTAACCATGCTTGCTAAAAATTTTCTGATTTTAGCTTACAATTTTCCACTATCTGTGGACTGACATAACTTAAATTTTCTCCTGGATCTATTAAAATAGAGATAGGTTGTTCAGAAATCATACCTTCAATTTCTATCGATCCTATCGATCGTCTAACACAGCACTGATACTAGGAATGTTACGAGCAATGTCGTTTATTGTAGTTACTTCTCATAATGCTTGAATGTTTTGTATTGTTATTGTATTGTGTGGGCAGTCACGTAACATGTAAGCAGGGAAAATTTTAGGGGCTAATATTCGCAGGTGGGCTAATTTTCTATCCTTTTTCCCAAAAAAATATTCGCCAATTTCCATTATATTCTAAAATTAATTAGCCCAAATTTTATAGTATGAAATTATTTTACCTTAAAAGTCGCTAAGATCTTATATATAATAATATAGTATAATCAAAATTTTATATATTTTTACAAAAATATCATTAAAAAATTTACATTTTTTCTATTCTAGATTACTAATATTCGCTAAGGTTTCTAAAATTTCAAATAGATATCCATCCTTAAAATTTTCCCTGCATGTAAGGTTCTCCACAACCCCAACACTTTAATGGTTCTTTCATTTTTATAATACTTTCAATTTTTATGTTTGTCTCCATTTGTTTAGAACGAGTATGTGATTACGCTGGTTGGTTCTCTCCACTCTTGTTAAATTTCTTTCACTGGTGGTTTTTCCCAAAGTTTTTTCAGATATGCTAGTTTTGATCTTTTTATGCTCGAGTCACCCCTCCCTTTCTCTTTATTTTGCCAATTTTTCAGCTGATCATTTCTTCCTTTAAATTGTTGATAGCGTAATCGTGCTTTTCGAATAGGTTCATCCATTTTTTTGTATTATCAAATTCAATTATTTCTATATAGATAGTAGGTAGGGAGTTCCAAAATTGTTGTACTTTGGCATTTTCTTCTCTGATATAAGGTACATAGTGAAGTAAGTTCATAAATTTGGTAACAAACTCATCAATTGTGAGTTGTCCTAATCTCAGATCATGAAATTCCTTCACTTTATCATCATAATACCTGTCATTCGGGTATCTAGACTTGAACTTGGCTTGAAAGTCTTCCCATGTAACCAATTTTTCATCTAGCACATGTACTATTTTTGTTTCTTCCCACTAAAGTGTGGCTTTACCATGCAGTTGGTAAATTGCTAATTTGGATTTCAGATTACTTCCATATTCATATACCTGGAAGTATTTGACCATGTTCAACAGCCAAGCTTCCGCATCCTCCTACTTTTCACCATCAAAAGTTGGAGGTTTAAATTTGCAGAATTCCCCTTGCAAATCCTTTTTATTTATGGAATTATGTCCAGATTATTCCCCACCTTCAGACCCTTCTGAGTTGGTTTCAACTTATTTTCTCTTTTTTTTCCATAGTCTTCACTTTCTTGACTAAACTACTAGGTTAATTCCCTAATCAACCTCTCTTGCTCATGACTGGCCTGCAACAATCATTGCTAGTCCTTAGCTAAATCATTTCATGTTGCATATTTTTTATAATGTCTATCATTTGAGCATTTTGATTTGGTGGGTCTCTCACACCCCCACATCCACATACAACTCTCCTTTGTTATTCATCACAACAAATTTACTATTCCTGCACTTAAATCGTTGTACACAGAATTTAATTCGTACACAAAATTCTGATAAAAATAAAAAATAAAAATAAATAAAATAAATAAAAAATAAAAAATAAAAAAAATATTTACTTACTTTTTTTTTCTATTTGGCTTTCTCTGTTGGGATACATAGGCCCAGTGTTTTCAACATAGGCTCTCATACCATTTGTCACAAATCCACTTACTCAAAAAAAAAAATCTATTTATATCAACTCATATTGTTTTCCGGTATCTTACTTTAATTTTGTGGTATTGGTACAATCTTACAGATTGTCACTAGTGAACTTTATCTTTGTCCTTATCCTTGTTTGATCTAACATTTTTTTTCAATACTCCTAAACATTTCTAATGGAATTTGTTACAGGTGTTTCACCAAGGCACACCCTAATTTTATAATACAAAAAATTAATTTAATATAATTAAATGTATACAATTCAAGTGTCATTCCACAACATTATAGTATGGTATTATATATATATATATATATAATTAACATACAGTCAAATTAAACATATGTATCCTATGCTAGTTATTCATATTTCATAACCGATATTTTTAATGGGTTTGGAATACATATATGCTCCATTACCTTTCGTATCCCTAGCCACAGGTAATGAAAACCATTCTATGCGCAAATCCACATGAATGGTAATAATTGAATGGATAAACTTTTTCGTAATTTATACGAATTAGGATTATGGTATTAACCCTTACCCATTTATCATTCAGACCTACATATTTGCAGATTAGCGTGACTTATTCCTATCACAACATTAATCGTATGCATAGGGTTGATGTTTAACAATTATGGTATATGTATTTGGTCATAATATTCACTTGTATTAGAATAACGTATGGTTAATTTAGCAGTTTAGATAATATCTGGGTGCATTAAATTGAATGATAGAAAAAATCTACACATTTAACTATTATCGTTTCAATTTTTCATGGCAATAACTTTTCGTACCTCCAACACGTGCTCATCACATGGGCTTAATTATTAAGGATACATTTGTAAGTTTGATCTATGGTATTTTCAATGGTGTATTGACTTCGCTAGGTTTTTATGATTATTGTTTTATGATTGTTCATTTGTTCAAATTTTAGTAGAGAGCTCCTTCCTATGGTTTTCGGGGTTGCTCTGGTTCTCGATGAGGAGAACGATCCAAAGATGAATGCATTTCCTCCTTTGCCTTATAGCTACGCTCGTTATAGGATCAGGTAATTTGTATAATCACCTAATTTATTTCCTTTCCATAGTTCCATGGCTCTGTATTCAGAATTTGGGTTTTAGTTGTCATTTAGATTATTAAACCTTTGTATCTTAATACATTTTATTTTTGCATTACAGGTTCTGAAATTTTCCCTTCCATTATCCACGAATTTGAGTTTTATTCTCAGGTTTTTTCTTCCGGGAAAACTAAGGTACACTTCTACCTTATGTATACTATATTTCAGCACTTATGAGCACATATCAGCATTCGAAATTTTGGTAGGTTTCAGACTTTAAAATTTGTAAGGAATAATTAACGCAAAATCTCTAGTCGGTGGTTTTTTATTCACTGAGATTTTTGTTAATTAATTTAGAACTTAAATCAAATGGTAACACTGGTTTTAACCAATTCGATTTGGACTTATCCTCGAAAAGACAAAGGTTTTTATCACTATATTTATAATTTTTTTTTTTTTTTTTTGAAATTGCAATAGATTTTTCCAAATCTATTTAACCATTTCTTGAGAAATCATTAAGTTCTAGAGTTAATTTGTCTTCTAATCTTACCGTGTATTTCTTATAGAAAATTTATAGTGGTTTTGAATTTAACCCCTTTAATAAATTTTCATTAACAAAGTTAATTTATTTCTGGATTTGATACATCATTTTCCATTTTTATTTCTTATATAAGAAAGGGTTAATTTCCCTTCTCCATTGTACAAGTTTATAGATTAACCAATATCGATTTAGCTACTCTATACTTCTTTTTCGATCACGATATATAATTTTTCCCTTAACTATGTCAAATTTTATATACATTTGTTGTATCACTTTTATATAGTAATTGTTTTAGAATTTTTTCCATTATCCTCATATTGAATTAAATTATATCTCCCTTACTGCAATTCGTTATGCATTTATAATTTCAATTCATGATTGCACTTTGACATAGAGGGTTTTCGGATTCAAATTCATGTTATAATATGAGTGAAGAATTTTAGGTTTAAATATTAATGTATTTCATTCTCAATATGAAATACTTTCCTTCAATTCTGAAAGGTTTTAACTTCTTTGAATTATGAACCTATGCTCATTCAATAGGAATTCATAATTTTCACTTTGTTCACATACATTTCTGTGAAATTGATAGAGGTTTATGATTTTTATTTTTGCATATTAATTAAGAGTTTCAACTATATATATACTGTCTGTATCACAATTTATTACCTCCTCAACATGCAATACCTTTAGTTCATTTTATTATTATTTTCATGTCTACGTCAAAGTCATGAAATTCAGTTCTTCTTGGAATTTATATTTATAAATTTTATAAATTCCTTTTAATTTGATATGTGTAGATCCTAATTTAGTATAAAAATATATGGCTTTTTTTGTGAATATAATTCTTATTAATCAACAGCGCAATTTTTCTTCATACAGTCTGATCCTCGAAAAACCTATTTTTCCAAATTCATATACTTTTATTAGAAATCATGAGAGCAGAGATGCACAAAAAATTAGTTTCTATATTACAATAAACAGGGATACATCAAATATATATAGTTGGAGTGAGATCCAATTTATTCCATTTTTGGAGAGAGAGGTTGAGAGAATCTCTCAACATCCTCCAACAAACCAAATCAATCACTAATCCTTAGTATGCATCATAAATGAGGCATTATCTCAAACACCCCCCCTTAATGCCTACATTACAGAAAACTTACAATATTGAAATCACAATTACAACACTTTGAACTTTCGTCTCTTTGTCTGATCTGGTCTTCATCAGCAAATCTACCCACTACAGTTTTTTGGATTCCACTCTTTCTTTCTCCACATATTCGAGCTTACCCTTCAACCCATTTAAAGTACACCTCCTTCTAACCAAAAATGCTGAATTTGTAAGATTAAAAAATCTTGACACCCCCGAAGAAGAGTCTCGACACTGAGCTACCCTATCGAAATATTTCCATCTGTGAAATAACCCCGAAGAATAAATTTCAACAGTCTATAGGAAAATATTCTAGGTACAGAATATGATCAGCGATCAATCCTACAAAGTGACCTTTACACACTTACAAACTCACAAAAAAAATAACCTATAATTGTCGATCTTGGAGCACCGAAGTACAACAAGAGTCTACAACATATAATAGATTTTCACAATCAAATTAGCGATACTTCCTCTTGGCACCGAAGAACATCAAGAAACACTATTTTAAATTGTGTAAATCTATTCAATAATTGGTTCTTCTTTACAACTTAAAACAATATAAAAAATAACAATTTTGACATAAAAACTCTGACGGATGCAACCAAGAAAGCGAATTTGTGAAACAAACGTGATCTCCCACTACTGTGCAATTCCAATATAAATGGGATTCTAATTTTATTTTCCCATCTGCTCCCAAAGAAAAGGCATCTGTGCAATCTCCATGAACTCACGTTAGGTGCATATCCTATCCCTTTCATTTGATTAAACAACCTAACCAACTCTGCATCAATCGCTTATGTCTGTGGGTGTAGTTTATTTCCTACGGAAAAGTGTAAACATGTTTATTGAGCTCAATCCAACTGCACCCTGGTATCTTTTTCAGTGTCTCTCTTTCAATGTTTTTTTTTTCAGCTTTTCAGTGTCATCCAATCTGCTGACAGCAGCATAAATGTTTGACAACAACACATAAGGTGTGGCATTTTCAGGATCCAAATCAAACATGCATTCCGCTACAATTTCCGCTAGTTGTATATTCGTTCCAATTCTACATGCACCGAACAAAGAAACCCATAAGTCGGCATCAGGGTTTAGCAGCATTTCATTGATTAATTTCTGGGAATTATCTAGGTGCCCTGCACGACCGAGAAGGTCAACCATGCAGTAGTAATGTTCCATTTCTGGTGTGATGTGATAATACCGATTCATGGACTCAAAATACTGCCAACCATCATCTACTAGGCCAGCATGGCAGCATGCTGACAAAATACCAATAAATGTGACCCAGTCTGGGTTGATGCCAGACAGTTGCATTTGTTCAAACAGTTGGACCGCCTCCATGCCACATCCATGCATAACATAACCTAAAATCATTTCGTTCCAAGATACCACGTCTGGTGTAGCCATTTTATCAACTGCTCTGCGTGCATCTTTTATGGTTCCACATTTGGCATACATGCCTACAAGGGCACTTCCCACAAAGTTTTCTGCCTGAAAATCACTTCTAATTATGTCTTCGTGGACCTCCTTGCCATTTTCCAGAGCTTTAATGTCAACGCACGCTGGGAGAATGCTCACAAAGGTATCAGCGGTTGGCTTCAAACCTGTCAATCGCGTTGCTCGAAATAGTTTCAGGGCTTCTTCAGCATATCCTGCAATAATTGCAGTCCACGATAATGCATCTCGTTCTGGCATTTCTTGAAAGAGCTTGAGGGCCTTGTCAACTTGCTCACAGCCCATGACATGTTTAACAACAACAGGCAGACATCTTCCTGGGCACTCCCGTGAGGGATTAGGCCCAGCTAGGCTCTGATACCATATTAGAAATCATGAGAGAAGAGATACACAAAAAATTAGTTTCTATATTACAATAAACAGGGATACATCAAATATATATAGTTGGAGTGAGATCCAATTTATTCCATTTTTGGAGAGAGAGGTTGAGAGAATCTCTCAACATCCTCCAACAAACCAAATCAATCCCTAATCCTTACTATGCATCATAAATGAGGCATTATCTCAAACAACTTTCCAATTTTTTTCTCCCACACCATGTACCTGGTTTCATCCCTCATCACAGGTAGGTAATATTCAATTCTACAATTTAATTAGTGAACTAATTTTGCATTTTAAGAAATTTTACGGTTCACATTTCTTTGATTTCTTTTAAACTTTTTGAACTGAATATTTTTATTCTGTCATGTACAGAAGGAATCCTAACTCTTCAGGTTCCTTAAGCAAGTATAAATTGATCTATTAATTAGTATAGAAGTTGTATATCATTTTCTATTTCTTTTGTTATGCTTGATATTAATAGAACACAGACATATGTGTTTCTGTAGTAATTTATATTTCCCGAAATTCCACCACAGTTACTTCAACTTTTAAGCGAAATATTTGATAACAAGTTTCATTTCCTTATAGGCCAGTCATTCACGTATATAAATTCCAGCCAGCTATATCTAATGATGTTTACTAATATCAACTCGATATTCTGTAGTTTAATGTATTTAATGGATGACTTTCAATCAATATATACATGATTGTTGTAACTAATATTTTTAATTGAAGTATACTATGTTTTTCAATTCACCTCTATAAGAGGGAATTTACATATTCATAACTGTTATATAATTGTTATATATTTTCTTTTCAATGCATATATGCCTCTATATGTATGAATGTTCATAAAATAGGAATTATATAGTTTAAACCCGAAGCATGTTTATTTTATAGCTCTAGACTTTTCTTATTTTCTTGCAATTAACCTCTCAACTGTATATGTAAATTTTCAGTATATATATATATATATATATATATATATATATATATATATAACTAAACCATATATTATTCATATCTCTCTGTATTTTCTCTTAATTACAGTTTTAATTATATTTGATCTAAAATGTTTCCTCTGTATCTGAAATAAAAGTTCTAACAGAGACCTAACAACAGATTTAGACCCTTCCCTCGAGGTTTAAAGATTATGTGTGCTAGTCAAACTATTTATTCCAATCTATGTAACCATACAAAATAATTAATTATACTTTCTATAGTTAAACTTATGTCAAATACATATGATAATTTATTTCTAACACAACATACTATTAAAATGATTTATAATTATAGATATAAATATTTAAGCTAAAAGTCATAACTTAACCATATCTAACTACATGAGAATATCGTGATTATAACAGAAATCATAAGACAAAATTTAACAGGATGTTCATACCAAATTTGGTAAAGACTATTTTCCACCCAACCTTGAGCTTAATCCCCAACTCCCCTCGAGCAGAGAAAAATTCTTCCATAGTTTATATAACCTCTTGTCTAACTAGGTGTTGGCTCAAGGGGTCTTGACCCAAGTTCGGAGGTTAAGGTTTGTCAACAAACCCCTATACTACTGGCCCTTTCTGGAGTGACCTGCTTGCGCAGGCCAAAGTCTCACTCGAAGCAATATTGGAGGGTGTTGGAACCAAGTTTTTGCACCCTGAGAGAGAGTAGGTAAGTCAAGTAGAGCTATGTTCCTAGCTTATCAGCTTTGTATTTAACAGATCTAGTTACGGACTGATATTGCAGAGATAATACCTACTAATTACCTTCACATCCACTAGCGTAGTACCAATATAGCAGTACAACAACTATAATCACAGTGATCAATAGGTCATAGACTCATATAACAAGAATAAGGATACCCTCGCAGCTATAAAACAAATCTATTCGCAGGTTCACTAATCTGTATAGTCCACAGTTAGCAGATCTACTCTACATTCTCACATCAGCACTATCATATGTAATATCATAAACGCATGAACAATCACAGTAATACTCTATATTATAATTAATATAGATCTGCAACAACAATAGTAAGTGTAACAGATTCAACAGTTCACATCAACAACCATACATAAACTCAGATAACACAGAGGTACTCTAACTAGATTTGCATATATTAGCCTTCAAAACCCAATCCAATCCAACACAGCCTGCACACACAGCGAGTAGGGTCTGCACACACCAGGACTGAGGATCTCCGTGCACACAGTCAGCAGGAGTCATTACCTTAGCAACCCAAACAGATCTAAAAATTCGCAACTATCATCAATCTCTATCTTTTCTTACTATGACTCAAAAAGTTTTATCTATTTATAACGATTTATCCTACGCATCCAATGGTCTAAAAACCGTGGTTTGTGAACTCTTGTTCTACCCTTGACCCGTTACACTGCATTAGGGGCTTTTATCCACCCCAAAACACCTGCATTAGACTAAATATTACAAAAATATACAAAAATGGACAAAATTCGCAGCTTTAAAAGACCTTGTTCCAACAGTCCCCCAACACAATCTTGTGACTCATCCCGAGTCAGTGTAACGGTGGGGTATCCACCTGTGCCTGCAACAATATGATCGCCTTGGCTAATGGAGGCAACATGCCTTCACTCTGAGTAGCAACATTCTGTGCGATGTCAACTAAATTTTCTGAAATCGGGCCTTCCGTCGCGGCGGTGACACTCTGTAGAGTTTGGTTCAGCTGCTTAATCGTGACATCAACATCTTGTGAAAGCTTGAGGGCCTCTACAGCCCAAGGCTTCATGCTATTGCCTAGTTCCTTCTTCTTTTGCTATAGTTCATCAAATATCAACTTGGAGGGAATGACGGGTGCGTAGCCGTGTCAAATGCTGAGCAGGAACTAAACTGGGCAGGGTGGCTTCCAACATCTTGAACTCTTCTTCTTTCTTCCGCAAGTGGACCGGGTTGCGCTGGACCTTGGTCCATAACTGCATGGCCATTTCTAATAATTGGGTACCCTGCATGATTTTCCCTGTAACTGCGTTTGTAGCCACAGTGACCAGCACAGTTTGTTGGGCCCATACGTTCGGAGGTATTTTAGGCTGAAAATTAGCCTGGAGGTCAGCAATCTACTACTCCATTCGTCCCTTGACCATCTAAACTTCCTCCGAGGCCTTTAATGCTGTGACCAACCTTTCAACCTTTGGTTTAGGGGTGTCTGTGGCTAGGATCGTTGTGGTAACATCTGCGCAAAGTTGGTGAATCATGTTTTCAAACTCCGTGTGCTTCGCGGTGGCAAGGCACACTTCAGCGTTCTTTACATCAATTGTTTTTTCGACCACTCCGAGCTGTTAGTGTACTTGCTAGTCTCGATGGTGAATTTCCTAAAATACAGAGGTGTGGAGACCCTAAAAGGCCTCATGAGGTAGCCTAGCTAAATTCATCTCAACATCTGTACTGGCCTGGACTTGGATTCCCAGGTAAGGTGGAATGATAATAACGGTTGTGCTAGGTAGAGAGTAGAGGCGGCTTTCGTCTGTAACTAAAGCTGCGTTACCAGCGGCTAAGGGTGTGCATATCTGAATTACACTAGTCTGCAATGTATCTGTCTTCAACTGTAGCGCACGGAGCTCGACTTGGATTGTGTCGATCGTAGCTTTCTTTTGCTCCTACCCACTTTTCCTTTGCAGCCGGTGTGACTGCATTAGTGATTTGTTCAAGGTTTCCATTATTCAATGTGACTTACCTCATCTCGTTCTACCTGCTGAGAGCGTTGCTTCTTATGGGGCATTTTGACAGGCTCACTTGTTCACTTTGTGCCGCAGGGGAAGGTAGGTCGTCCTGCCTCCAGTCCTTTTGTGCCCAGGTCTGGCTGTGAATCTACTTGAGTCTCTGCCTCGATGTCCTTCTTAAAGGTCTGCTTCTACTGCACATCCTGTTGTACGGCCACGCCCGTATCTGGTTTGGTACTCTTGGTCACACCTCTGGTATCCTTGATGATGATAGGGGGGTGAATTTTTATGTGTTGGTTCCTCTGACGCCCTTCGCGCCAGTTCTAAAGCTGATCTTCCAGTTAGGAGGCCATATCGCAATGACGTTGTCAACTTCTTCATCCACCACCATATAAGGGGGTAAATTCTAGGTTTTATCCTTATGTGCTATGATCTGGACGTTGTGCATATTGATTTGAAATGCTGCAATACCCTTTTATTTGTCATACACGGTAGGGGACAACCATGGTTGGGAGTTAATGGTTGCGGCTAAGCTTTTCTGAAAGAGGACCCAAAAAACTTGGTTGTCCTTGAGACCTTGTGGATCCTTAGAATCCCATAAATGCACATAGCGAGCCCCTTCTCAAATGTCCGAGGTAAGCTCAGGGAGGACTGACTCTACAGGGGATTCCCAGGCAACCAACGCTATGAGGAATAGTAACCAGGAATAACAAAATGCGTGGCCCTCCTCCTGGGACTCACAGACATTAGTCAGAAACTTATCACACAAATATTGGGCCCAGTTAAAACATACTCCTTTCTTGTATTGGCCTGCTAACTGAATTACGTAGGCTGGGATAGAGGTGACCTACATTTTCTCATCATTTTTCACGGCAACAACATCATGCTCAGCTGCGTGCCCTGTTCAATGATACACTTGATTATAAAAGGCCAAGTATTGTGCTCCACATGGTAGGTCTTGCGCACATACTCTGCAATTTCCACCTCATACTTTTTACCCATGCTCTCTAGAGGGTTGGGGTCATGCATTGGAAGGCTAGTAATTCTATGAACCAATGTAGCACCAATGGGGGTCTTATCCTAGATCCACAAGCAGCCATCATGAATTAGGGCAAGCAATTGTTGGGCTATCCAGTCTGTGATATGGTAGTAACCAAAGTTTGACATCCTTAGAAAGTTTAGGAGCCTAGACCTGACCAATCCACACACCCAGCACTGAGGAACAAATTTTATTCCATTGTCTACTTGCATTGTGTCAAGGTCACCAGCACAGGGAAGGCCTCCACACTGGCCAAGTCATGATCGTCGAATTTGATCTCGTGAAGCTTCCCAACAGGTTCACCAATGATAGGGACCTATCCTGGGGTCAACGACATCTGAAAATAAGTGATCAGGTCATCGAGGTTCTTTAGCGTGTGCGTCAAGGTCCTGCATGGCCGAACGAAGGGAGGTAACCAGTTGATCGGGTCGGCAGGCTGGGCCTCCTCCTGAGTAGGACATGCTTGGGGCATCGCCTTCAGGGATTTTACATTCCATGGGGAAGTACAAGGCTTCCACCCCACCCATTTTGTGGGCTTCGGGGGCTTCCCTGAGCCATCAAATTTTTCATTTCCCTTCTTTGTAACTGGGGTGGAGAAAAATTCTTCAGCCTCAGACTCAATCTCCACCACTTCCTCAGTTCCTTGTTCCACTGAGATTACTGGTTCCAATGGTTCAATAGGATTCGTAGCTGTCATCTTGGCACAAAATACAAACTTGGGATTGCTGCTGTCAGAGGGAGGAGGTTTCTCAAACATGAAAGATATGCTATAGGCACAAAAATTCTTACAACACAAATTCGTCTAGGAAAAACATGCCAAGTACGAGCTATTCAAGTGATACGAAACCCTTGTCTGATCTAGCCCACCTATTTTATAGCCATGAAAATCACCCAACGGTAGGGTAGATTTCACATGGAACTTACCATCAAGTAAATGGTAAAAAATCTTCAGAAATTGCCTTATTAAATGTCGATCACCTACCCCATCCAACAATAATTTTTTTCTTTTTACCCGATTTACCTATTCCAACAGCTATTTTTTGCACCCTAGGTGCACTCAGCATACCCCTATGCTCGCACACACCCCTGTTCTTTGAGCATACCTCCTGCGCTCCCAGTGCATCGCTACGATTTGAGCATACCTCCTGCACTCCTAGTGCATCGGCTGCAGTTTGAGCCTATTCCTTCCAAATTTAACTCTATGTCGCCATAGCCCAAACCGCAAGATCTTTTGTGCCATTGCCTTGCCTGCGTAGTGACCTCCTCCTATGCCTTCATCAGCATCTGCCGAGATAGCGTGCCTTTCATGCCCCAGAACGTATCTATGTAGTACGTCATCAGCGCCTAGTTTATATAAATGATCTATGATAATGGTAAAATCCGCCACCCAGGTACCCAACTCCTTCTTTTGTTGTATCGAATATTCTACTGGTGCCATGCCTATAGTCAGGAACTGAATGATATCAGCGAAGTACGTATCGATGACCTTAATGGAAAACAACTGCGCATTAGGAAATCCTTCCTCCAAGCTAGTGGGTTCTGCGCCCATCTCAATTTGGGACAAGTGATCCAGCGCAGCATTCAACTTCCCCGGCTTGACTATGATTTCAAAATAATATTCCTGAAACATTAACAACCATCTGCAAATCCCCCCCCCCCCCCCCCAACACAGGCTTATGCACCAGGTACTTTAAAGCTGAATGATCTATAAACATCTTAAAGTGTCCTTTTAATAGATAGTGTCGATACTTCTGTAGTTCAGAGACCCTAGCCAACCCTGCCAGATATCTCCGTGGTGGCATAATTGCGCTTCTCACTCGAGAGTTTCTGACTAGAAAATGTGATAGGGTGAACATTGTTGTCGGCGCCAGGTTGCGTAAGGGCCGCCCCCAAGGCAATCGCTGAAGCATCAACGTGAACATGAAATACCTTTACCCCATTGGGAAAAATAAGAATAGGTGCAAATACCATCTTTTCCTTGAGTAACTCAAAGTTCTTCTAGCACTCGTCAACCCAAAGGAATGAAACATCCTTCTTATTCAACTTTTCCAAAGGTGTTTTGATCAGTGCGTATCCCTGAATGAAGTTTCTGTAGTAGCCCGTATGGCCAAGGATCGAACGTAGTTGTTTCTCATATGTAGGCACTGCCAGGTTGATGATAACAGTCACTTTCGCAGGATCCACCATCGAACTTACCCAATCCGACTGCTTGACCGACTCGATAATTCCTGCAGTGAGCCTTTTATCGATTTCTTGTGTAACCTTATTCTTATACTTGGGGTTTAGCCAATAAAGCTGCTTCTTTATAGGGCGTGCATCTGGGTTTAGTGTGATGTGCATAACCCCTAGGTATCCTGTGATCCCTTTGAGCTCTGAAGAATTGGTTAGGAATAAGTCTTGATATTCTATGAGCAGTTCAGCAAATCTTCTTACAGTGTGATCACCCCAGTAGTCCCCAATTTTAGCTAATTTAGGCTACTCGGTCGTGCCAATTTTGTCCTCCCACAGTTTCAGATGCTTCATCACATCCGTAGTCTGTAATGGAGGTCCCGCAACTGCGCCCTCCCCCTTTGATTATGGGATAAATATATTACGCGGATCCTCATTGCACTTTCCTATAGTTATATTGTGACAATTGACAATATCTCGCATTTTCATTTCCCATGTGGGTATCCCATATGCTGCGTAGGGGATGGATTCACCAAATAAAAGGTATCGATATCCTGCAGAGCTTCATCAAGTGTCTCCGACCCTCCTGTTAACTTGAATGTCCCCAAAAATTCATCCTTTAAGGTTTCCCACTAGAGGGTGCATTGATGTAGCTCTGCATATAGGTACCATGTGATGGGAATTGGTCCCAAGGAATGAATCAACAAGTGAATCCATTCTTCTATAGTATGATCACACCATTTCTCCATCCACGTAGACAAATGTCTGCATGGATCCCCTGGGCCACGGAATATCTTGATGCATACGTCGGCCAGAGGCTTAAATCGTAGGACCATCATATCCCGAGATTCCTCCCATTTCTGGAATGCCCCCTTATGTGTGTCCCACCATCTTGCAGGCATTGCACATAGAGCTAGGTTAAGGGCCCATAGCCTTTGTTCCCTTGGAACCTCAACCTCAAATGTCTATACAAATTCTCTTATATTACAAGAACCATCAAAGTAGGGTAGTTCTCTTACCTTGGAGGATATGCAACGAAAGTCCCTGGTGATTCACAGGCATCACAGTGCAGAGACAATATGCAGCCAGTTTTTCCAATTTTCCATTTCCTCGTTAGAGTCGGAGAAGCATTCGCTATCTATTTCCCAAAAAAGCACACCATTGACCATATGATTGATCCAGTCTTCGTCTCTCGCAGTTAACTTATAGATGTGATCCACCTCTTCTTTCTCACACACTGGTTCTATATACCTTTCTTCTTTTGCGTGGTCTAGTGGTACAATCACCCAAGTTCCTTCACTTTCGAACACCATGCTTCTTTTTTTCAAATTGATAATATTTCCCATATCAATAGCCCAGTCCAATCCTATTTGTGCAGGATAGGGGTCCACATCTTCTACAATATGAATAACCTCAAAATCAACCTGAAATTTGACCCCTACAATGTATACCACAATCTTTGATAATCTTCCTAAAGGTATGATCTTCTGCTGATTAGCCATGTGCATCTGGATAATGGACCATTCTAACTTAGGTTCCTCCATTCACTGCTAGGTTTTCTTAGGTAGTACATTCACATCTGAGCCTAGGTCCATAATAGCCTAATCCATCTCATAGTCACCAATCTGCGCGGTTAACCACATCTCCCTACCAATGCGTCTCTTATGCTTATATAGTTTGTGCACATCCTTAACTTCCATGGTTGGGGTTGTCTTTTCTGCGCAGCTATCTATCAAGGCTTGGAGGTTTTCCATGGCCCTTTGGTTGCACAAAAAATTCATACATGCCTAGAGGAATCGTTTGACCTCGTCATCTGCTTTGGGGTTTGTAGGGGCGTGAGGAGTATGTGCCTCAGCCTTAGAAAAATCTTGGTGAGCTGCGACAAAGGTTTCCTTTTCTTTCTGTAAGTCCAAACCATCTTGTTTAACAACCGCTTTACAGATGAGAGGCTCTACCTCATCCTTCTCCGTAGCTCCTCCGGTGGCCATGCCGCTACCTGTTATAACATTAACACATGGTCCTTCATCTCAAGGTTCGGCCTTGACCCTTTGTACATTCTTCGTCGGTGTCTACTACTTCTCCTACATATTGGCCATCAAAATCAGGCAATCTTCAATCGCATGATCCAGCTATCTACAGTGTCTGCAGGATTGTCTCGCAGGGTTCACGCAGTCCCTTGCAAAGTGCCCTATTTCTCCACAGTTATAGAAAATCAGTGCTCCTCTTCCTCTACCTGTGCTTCCACCTCGGCCCCCTCCCCTACCCCTAGTTGGGGAGCCACCTATACCCGAGGGGGATCTTGGCGAGAACGGATCCCACTGTACCCTATATATATTTCCTCGATCTATCATCAGATCATATGTCCATCAGTTATGTTCATCATGGCCTACAGATCTACAGAACCTAGACCATTGTTGCTTGATTTCTAGGACATATGCGGCAAGGCGGGGGCAGTGGTTGGTATCGTGCAACCCAACAATGCGAAAATCGTCACACCAAAGCACCGGTCCACTTGGCCTTGTAGCTTCCCTAGGTCACAATGAACTAGGTCCCCCGGCCTATATGTAGTCTGCTAGCAAAGGAAAAATATCCTTGGTGTGTCCATTCACCCTGCATCGTATGCACCATCTTTTAGGGCTAGCCTCCATTCCTTGCTCCTTCTGCAGATTCTGGATCTCCATATGCATTACTTCTAGCTGGCCATGTATCTGCTGCACTCTTAACTGGGTATCATCTCTTGGCGCAGCTTCTAGCTTCATCACAATTTGCAAGGCCTTTTCCTATGATTTAATGGCTTGATGTCCCATTGGTATGCATAGGTGGGGCAGCAGCATAGCAATGAACCATTTTGTGTGCTGCCTGTCATCGTACATAAATACTCCTTCTCTAATTTCCTTCTTTAACCGTTGTTCAGCCTCCCATACAGACTCAGACGGTCCTTGCTTGATATCCTTCAGATCGTTCACTATCTGAGAGTAGGACTTGGGCTTCTTGAACTATTGTTTAAAAGCATTATTAATTTTTTCAATGGTTGCATTGCATGTTGGTTGATATACCCCATATACTAGTCCAAGGACCTTCCTTCGAAGGCAAGGGATAGCTGCACCCTTTTCAGCGCATCACTAGCTACATTTTGCGTAGTCCATAGCGATCCTGTGACAAACTAGAACCGATCCGTATCTTCATATCCTATGCCTTTGAAGGTGGGTAGCTTCATGTGTGAGGCCATATCATCTTCTGGTGGTGGAGGCGGTGAGTTCTTACCCCTTTGAGCGTTCGACGATGGCATAGATGGAGAACTCTGCGCAACAGAATTTATTACTGGAATGTAGATAGATCGATCTCCTTCTTGATTAGTTATGTAATACTTACTACTATGTCTTGTTCCCTCACTTTGATCAGAGCTCATTCACTCGGTGTGGCTAAACATAGTTCTCTTCTCGCACAGTATTATCTTAATCAGCAATGATAAGGTTTTCAGAAACTTACCCCAAAGACCCGTGAAGAACCTCTGCTTTGCTTCAGAATAGGAGACAAATTGATCGATGGAAAACTCTATCACAAACCCTCCTAGCACACTACCCACCTAGTGATATACCGTACGAGTGATGGTGTTATCAGTCTTTTCTAACTGCTGGATCAACTATGGAGTCCACTACATGACCTGTTCATCCTTCCAACACTTCTAGAAATATATGAGCCTTGCAAGCCACTCCTGAAGCTCGGTCACAAATTTCACAAAGAACATTTCATAGATCTCCATGAAAATGTAATTATTCTTCCACTTTTCCATCGTCAACCTTGTGTTGCGATTATCTTTTATCGCAAATTCCTGAATTTGTTTTTCAAACCACTCTTCAATTTCTTTCTTCTCAGGTTTCTAATATTCTCTTGGCATTATCCAATCTCTCTCTCAAAATTCTCTCGGTCCTGGAAACGGAACCATTTGTTGGCTCGAGGGGTCCTGACCCGGGTTTAGAGGTTAAGGTTTGCCACCAAACCCCTATAATACTGGCCCTTTCGGCAGTGACCTACTTGAGCAGGCCAAAGTCTCACCCAAAGAAGTATGGGAGGGTGTTGGAACCAGGTTTCCACACCCTGAGAGAGAGAAGGTAAGTCAAGAAGAGCTGCATTCCCAGCTTATCATATTCGTATTTAATAGATCTAGTTACGGACTGATATCGCATAGCTCATACCTACTAATTACCTTCGGATCCAGTTGCGTAGTACCAATCTACTAGTACATCAACTATAATCACAATGATCAACAGGTCATAGATTCATATAACAAGAACAAGGATACCCTCGCAGCTATAAAACATATCTATTTGCAGGTTCACTAATTAGTATAGTCCACAGTTAACAAATCTACTCTGCATTCTCGCATTAGCACTATCATATGTAATATCATAAACGCATTAACAATAGATCAAAGTAATACTCTGTATTGTAATAAAGACAGATCCATAGAAACAACAGTAAGTGTAACATATTAAATAGTTCGCATCAGCATAAATATATAAACTCAGATAATGAAGAGGTATTCTAACCAGATTCACATATATTAGCCTTCAAAACCCAATACAATCCAGCACAACTTGCGCATACAAGCAACAGGGTCCGCACACAGCAGGACTGAGGATATCCATGCACACAACCAGCAGGAGTCCTTACCCTAGCAACCCAAATAGATCTAACAATTCACAACTATCATCAATCTCTATCTTTTCTTACTATGACTATTGGAACGGGGTCTCCTAAACAAGCTACAAAACCGGTCCATTTTGGTTATTTTTGTTATATTTAGTATAGCGTTGGAGTTTTTGGGTGGGTAAAAGCCTCAAAAGCATTGTAATGGGGTTAAAGGGTAAACTGGGGGTCTGAAAACCATAGGTTGCGGACTATAGGATTGTTAAAGCTAGATTGTTATAAATAGAGAAGCATTTCGGATTGTAAGAGGTAGGATTTGATAAGATATTGATACGATCTTTTGTGTAAGCGATCTATTGGGGTTTTGGGGAACGGACTCCTGCTGGCTGTGTGCATAGAGATCCTAGTCCAACTGTGTGTGGACCCTGTTGTTATGTGCAATTTGGGAAGGGAATTGTAAGGGTGATGAATGAATGAATATGCATGATTATTAGATCTGAATCTGTGAGTACTATTGAATGGATTGCTGATAATTATTGTGTTATGCCTCTTCTGTCTTTGCGCTGCAAAGGTCTGTATCTTGAATGATTGGATCTATTATGTTCTGGTTATATCATGCTGCGAAAGTCTGTGTATTGAAGTAGATCTAGATCTGATCTGTTCGAGTTATGTATTGTTGTATTAATGTTATAAGAAGCATATAATAATAGATATATTGCTTGTGGATGTGATTGGATACATATTTAACCCTACGCAGAGACACAATAATCTGAATAGAATGCATCTTGCTTACCTTACCCTTCCTTTCTCAGGGTGTGGAAACCTGGTTCTAGCACCCACCCATACTACTTTGGGTAAGACTGTGACCTGTGCAAGTAGGTCACTGCCGAAAGGGCCAGTAGTATAAGGGTTTATTGGAAAACCTTGCACACCAAACTTGGGTTAGGACCCCTCAAGCCAAAAAATGGTTCTGTTGCCGAGACAAAGATCTAAGAACAGATTGGGTAGTGGCATCAGATCTCTAGCATAGGGCTGAACAAGCCGAGGAATAACGCGAACTGTGAGAAAAATCGAAACAGGTGAGAAGAATATCGCTCTGCCTATAGAATGTCGAGACCAGCACGAAGCCCACTAGCCGCCCTGACACTAGAGCCTCTGGAGGATAAACTGGAGGTGCCCATGGCATCACACTTAAAATTACCCACCTTTAAAGGAGCAGACGATGAGGACCTAGAATGATTCTAGCTCATGGCCGAGTCGGTATGGACAGTGCAAGGGGTGCTAAATGATACAGTAAAAATAGCATATCTATCCTTTGATTTTGAGGAAAGGGTGCTGGATTGGTATATGCGATACATATCTCAAAATGGGAGTGCAACACTTCAAAATATTAAGGATTCCCTAAAACAACAATTCTGGAAACCGAGATCCTATTCCCAACTGGTATCAGAAGTAAAAGACTTCAAACAGGGGGCATCTGAATCGAACTGGGAGGCTGACCAACGATTAAAGAAAGAAATCCGGGAAGGCGAGTTCAAGTACGATGACAAACAACACACAGAATGGTTTATCACTATGCTCCTACCTCATTTGGTATGCCCATGGGCTGTTAGACTTTTGAATCACAAGAAAAGGCCCTGGAAGCTGCCTTGAAACTTGAAGCAGCACCTAAGGATGACACAAGGGAAGGCATAAAACAAATTCAGGAGCAGCTTGGGGCAATTCACATGGAAATACAGAGCTTACGGATGGAACAAGGGAAGGGAGTAACCACGAACCTTTGGTACGAGGAGTGTCGGGTGGCGAGACTACATAATACAACCTAGTGTATACGAATAAATAGAGGGGAATTGAAGCAACAGTGGTGTAGGTTCTACCACTCTATGGGAGACGATGAGCAGAATTTCCACACATATGACTTATTGGTAGATTGGGGAACCCTCTATAGGGTACAATCCGATCCTGCCTCTCCGAGATCCCACGCGAGCTTTGGTGGCTCCACTGCACAGGGCAGGGGGGCAGGGAGGAAGTGTTGGATGAGGACAGGGCCAACTAATCTGCTACAACTGTGCAGAGGTAGGGCACTTCGATCGGGACTGCTCAAATCCCATTAGGAAGACCTATAAATACTGTTGACAGTTGGACCATGAACTCGAAGACTACCCGATTCTGCTAACAAAGATGAAGGACAAATAGTCTACCCCCACACGAAACATACAGAGGGTCAAAATGGAGCTAAGGAGCATAACGCGTAGCATGGTCACCTAGAAAGCAAGAGCGAAGCTTTCTGTTTGAAAGGAACCAGCTCCTAAGAAGCAAGAATCACTGGGAGCGCCTACGTAGCTGCAAGAAGAAGAATTTGAAACCTTTTTGAAGACATGCTTGAAGTTCCTACGCAGCCCACAGGTGGAGGAAAGTATTCAAGTATTACTGCAGGACTATGCAGCCCAGCCCAGCCTGACGACTAAGGTTAAGGAAGTACACCAATTGCACAGCTATAAAAGGCACACCCAGAGAGAGATACGCTTTACTGCACAGATTGGTGACTATGAGATAGATCAGGTTATTCTAGATCTCAGTTCAGAGGCGAATGTATTACCAAAACAAACCTGGAAATGCATGGGAGAACCTAAATTAGATTGGTTCACCATCCAACAGTGAATGGAAAATCAAAAAAATATCATCCCTCTGGGATGGTTGCCAAGGGTTATGGTTTATATCTCAGGATTAAAGGTCTTGGCCGACTTTCAGGTCATAGAAATTGTGGAAGATACAAACCCCTACCTTGCGCTCCTGGGGATAGACTGGGCTATCGATGTAGGGGGTGTCATTAATCTAAAGAAACACAACATTGTGTTTGAGAAGAATGGGACACGTGTAATAGTACCACTAGATCCCACTGAAGGTGCATGGTATACCGAACCAACATATGAAGACGAGGAGCTCGATCACATCTACACGGTGACAACACAGGACGGGGGCTAGGATAATCCTGCAACAGGTGAAATACTCAGCGGGGAGAAGAATAGGGAGTAATTTTTTGATCCAGATGAAGAACTTGAGAAATGGCAGACTCGGCTACATAATGTTTCAACCCTACGGTGCCCTCGAATCACAAGGACACTCTACTGCATCACTTCAGAGGTAAGGGACCTTCCCCACTTTGATGGGTCTAGTACTATCCAGGACTTCATCAAAACTTTAGAAGCTAGGGTGCCCAAGGATCAATGACTCTGGGTGCTCAATCTGGCGTTGCGCAACACACCTGCTCGATGGTGGGATACCCACAAGAAAGCATTCCCAGACTAGGATATGTGTTAGGATAGGATGGTGCTATGATTCGCACCCCCTACGGACGTGCGCACAAAGATATTCCTGGGGCTCGGAGATCCCCGTGCGCATATATGTATATCGACAACCAAAAGGGCTGACCAAACTTCGGATGAGTGAATCCATCTGTTTATACATTCCCTGGGCCCCATCCCCACTACTTAGTACTTAGATGCTGAATTACATCAGCGGACCCACCATTTGGAACTATTACAAGAGGACTTCCTCATAACATTCGGACGCATTGGGGGAACAGAAATGCTTGATGAAGCTCTGCAAGACATTGATGCATTCATCTTTAAGAAGCCTCACCCTCACACCCTGCCAGTCGTTCTAACATGGGAGGCCCAGATGCAAGACATAGTTAACTGCCCAAGCTTGGCGAGGAAGGAAGAGGAGGATAACCCAAAGCATCTCATTGTTCTGGAATCTAAAGGGGAACGTACCGTTATCGTACCATCACTCTTAAATATTGATGTAATGCAACCTCTCTGGATAAGCGAGATAAATATTGGGACAGAAGAACACCCTAAGCTGGAAAAAATTGGGGACTATTGGGACAAGGGCACTGTGGGCAAAGTCACCGAGCTACTCACAGAGTACCACGACTTATTCCCTACAATGTTTTCTAAGCTCAAGGTAATTACAGGGGACCTCGGCATTATGCACATCACTCTAAAGTTGGAGGCATGACCCGTCAAGCAGCAGCCCTACCGGTTGAATCCTAAATATAAACAAAAGGTCAAAGAAGAGCTGGAAAAAATGTTGACCGCAAGTATCATTGAACCAGTTGAACAGTCAGATTGGATTAGCTTGATGGTTGTTCAGAAGAAAAAAACAAAAGGAGAAATATGTATCTGTGTGCACCTCCGAAAACTAAATGATGCCTGCATTCACGATCCCTTCCCTACCCCCTTCTCCGATGAGATCTTGGATAGCGTAGGTGGCTAGGAGGCCTATTCCTTCACAGATGGATTCTCAGGATACCATCATATCAGAATTGCGCCAGAGGATCGTAGTAAGACCACCTTTGCCACCGAATGAGGCTCCTTCTAGTACACAGTCATGCCCTTCGGTCTTAAGAATGCACCTGCTATCTTTTCAAGGGTCATAGTAGTTGTATTCAAAGAATTTATCCATAATTTTATGGAGGTTTACTTTGATGAATGGACAGTGTTTGGCTTAGTAAAATATCATGTCTCGAATCTACGATTAATGTTGGATGCATGTCAAAAGCACCAGATCTCCCTGAATTTCAAGAAGTGCATCTTCTGTGTACCATTTGGAATCTTGCTGGGTCACATCGTTTGTCGGTAGGGTCTAATGGTTGACCCTGTGAAGATAGTTGTAATTATCAACCTAGCAGCCCCTACAACGGAGAAATAGTTGCACTCCTTTCTCGGTCACACAGGTTATTACAGGAAATTCATTCAAGTATACGCCCTGATCACAGCACCCATGCAACAACTACTAAAGAAAGATGTCTCTTTTTTTTGGAATGATGAATGTCAAAAGAGCTTTGAGCTACTCAAGGATAAGATGATCTCTGCACCCATACTGATATTCCCTGACTAGTCAAAATAATTCCATGTCCATGTTGATGCGTTAGGTATTGCCTTGGGTGCGATCCTTATGTAGCCTGGCGAAGGGGATATTGATCATTCGGTTTCCTTTGCCAGTTGGAAACTCTCAGGCACTAAACGGAATTATTCTACCACTAAACGAGAAGGACTGGCTATGGTGTATTCAATACAAAAATATCGACACTAACTGTTGGGGGGGCACTTTAAGATGTTTATAGACCATTTGGCTTTGAAATACCTGGTCAACAAGCCTGTGTTGGGGGGGGGGGAAAGATTTTGTTGTTGATTTATTTCTATTTCAAGAATATGATTTTGAGATCATCGTGAAACTTGGAAGGTTGAATGCAGGCCCAGATCATCTGTCTCGTCTTGATACATGGGAAGAACCCACTAAATTGGACGAAAGCTTACCTAATGTGCAGCTGTTTACCATTAAGATGGTGGATGAGCACTTTGCTGATATCCTTGACTTCCTTACTATGGGCCTGGCCCCCGCTACATATTCTGTGTAACAAAAAAAGGAGTTAGTTACCTGAGCGGCAAACTTTACTATCATTGCATGGTAGCTATACAAGCTAGGCGTCGATGAAATACTCTGCAGATACGTATTAGAACATGAACGACCTGCCTTCCTCACAGAGGCCCATGAGGGAGTCGCTGGTAGCCACTACGTAGGCAGGGCTACAGCACTAAAGATTTGAAGGGCTAGCTTGTGGTGGCCTACCTTGCATTAGGATTCCTACACCTATTGTAGAACATGTGATACCTGCCAACGAACTGGCTGCCCCTCACGACGTGATGATATGCCGCTACAGCATCAAATGGCCTTACAGGCTTTCGATAAATGGTCCATTGACTTTATAGGACCCATTAACCCACCAGGCAAGAAAAATGGTGTGCACTATATTATTATTTCCACTGACTATGTCTCACGATGGGTTAAGGCGCAGGCTGTAAAGGATTGTACCACTAACACTGCTGCACACTTCATCTTTGAGCAGATTTTGACCAAGTTTGGCTGCCCAAAAATCCTAATGAGCGACAGAGGTATGCATTTTGTTAACCAAACGATTCAAGCTTTGAACGATGTGTTCCAGATCCACCATGCCAAGAGTACACCATACCATCCTCAAGCCAATGGGACAGTGGAAGCGTTCAACAAAATTTTGGAACATGCATTAACGAAGGTTTTTAATGCTGACCGTAGTGACCGGGATATTCGCATTCCCTCAGTCCTCTGGGCTTACCAAACGACCTGCAAAAAGCTGACTGGTAGGATACCTTTCCGAATGGTCTATGGCAAAGAGGCCATCATGTCCATAGAATACGTTGTTCCTAGCCTGCGCATTGTAGCATTCACAAATATGGAAGACTTCGATATCATAGAAGAACACTTGGCGCAACTTGTAGAATTGGAAGAAGATCGGTTTATTTCTCAATTTCAATAGTAGGTACAAAAAGCTAGAGATAAAGCCTGGCATGATTGCCACATTTGCCAGAAGACCTTTGTGGAAGGTGATCTTGTCTTGTTATACGACAACCAACTTGTGAAACATCTTGGAAAATTCCGGAAGCATTGGCTTGGTCCCTACATAATTCAGCAGGTTATAAATGGTGGAGCGGTCCGATTAGCTACCCTGCGCGATGACCCCCTCCCTGGTTTTGTTAATGGACATTGACTCAAACCCTACCAAGCTATGACTCCTAAGGTCGTAGTAGTACTGTGACTCAAGACGAGGCACAAGATTGTGTTGGGGGATTGTTGGAACGGGGTCTCCTAAACAAGCTACAAAACCAGTCCATTTTGGTTATTTTTGTTATATTTAGTATAGCGCTGGGGTTTTGGGGTGGGTCAAAGCCCCGAAAGCATTGTAATGGGGTTAAAGGGTAAACTAGGGGTCCAAAAACCATGGGTTGCAGACCATAGGATTGTTAAAGCTAGATTGTTATAAATAGAGAAGCATTTCGGATTGTAAGAGGTAGGATTTGATAAGATATTGATACGATCTATTGTGTAAGTGATCTGTTGGGGTTTTGGGGAACAGACTCCTACTGGCTGTGTGCACGGAGATCATAGTCCAGCTGTGTGCGGACCCTACTGCTATGTGAGCAGGTTGGGAAGGGAATTGTAAGGGTGATGAATGAATGAATATGATGGATTATTAGATCTGAATCTGTGAGTACTATTGAATGGATTGATGATAATTATTGTGTTATGCCTCTTCTGTCTTTGCACTGCGAAGTTTTGTATCTTGAATGATTGGATCTATTTTGTTCTGGTTATATCATGCTGCGAAAGTCTGTGTATTGAAGTAGATCTAGAGCTCATCTATTTGGGTTATGTACTGTTGTATTGATGTTATAAGAAGCATATAATAATAGATCTAGTGCACGTGGATGCGATTGGATACATATTTAACCCTGCGCAAAGACACAATAATCTGAATAGAATGCAACTTGCTTGCCTTACCCTTCCTTTCTCAGGGTGCGGAAACCCGATTCTAATACCCAGCCATACTACTTCGGGTGAGACTGTGACCTGCACAAGCAGGTTAATACTGAAAGGGCCAGTAGTATAGGGGTTTTTTGGCAAACCTTGCACACCGAACCTGGGTCGAGACCCCTCAAGCCAACAATGACTCAAAACATTTTATCTATTTATACTGATTTAGCCTACGCATCCAATGGTCCACAAACTGTGGTTTGCAGACCCTTGGTCTACCCTTGACCCGTTACAGTGCATTAGAGGCTTTGACCCACCCCAAAACCCCTGCATTAGACTAAATATTACAAAAATATACAAAAATGAACAAAATTCGCAGCTTTAGGAGACCCTGTTCCAACACTAGGAATAACTTATTTAAGCTTGATTTCCCTCAGCAGGTTTCCATAACTACAGCCCATTAATTTGGGATGTTGTTTCCCTTAGCCTAGGCTTTGCTATTGTTTCTTCCACAAAATATCTTTAAAGCTAGCCTTTTCCTCTTTCTAGTTTTATTTTCACCTCTTTTGAGTAACTTTCCACTTTATTGAGGTATCTATTAGATATTTATCTCCCATCTACAAATTTTAAATTTTATTTTATTTTTCTCCAAGGATTTTTGGGGAATTTTGGGAAAGTCTTAGGATATTATTCCATCCTCATAGATTTGAAATCCCAGTCTCCAATTTACTCTAGTCTTTGCACAATAATTAAATTTCACATTTATTTAATTAAAAAATAATATGTCCACATATAGTTTTTCCTTTAGGTCCACTTAACCTTTAGGATTCTCAACTGTCTAAATAAAAGAAGAAAAATAGGGATATTACAATGTCATCCATATGGATCATGTATCTCATGTAATGTTATGAGAAAAGTCTCATAGGTACATATTTTGGTAGGCTATAGGCTGGAAATTCACATCCATACACTTTGATTTCTATATAATTCTAGTATAAATACTAGTCACATGTCTTTACTTGGTCACTTAAGTGAAAAATATTCTGAACATCTACTCTTACCCAGGGCTACAATTCACGATTTAGAAGGAATAATACTGTGTACAAGAACTAATATCCATAATTTGTGAAGGACAATTCTATGGAGTTCCTTCTTACTAAGGATGTCCAATGTATTACTGATTTGGATTCACCTTGCTCATTCATCCTCTATAGAGTGAAAGGAAAATTGTATGCTTGATTGTAGATGAATAGGTATACCAATACAACATAATACTTAAAGGATCCCTCTCTGGGAAACTCATCCAACTTATCATGCATGGCATCTACAATATATTGATTGTAATTAAAAATTATGGGCTTCTGATCTATGGAAAAGATAGAGAGGAGACAAATAATGGATTCATCAACCCATTGGTATGAATAATAGTCAAGGATATATGAAATAATGGTGATGTTTTTCTTGGCTTCTTCTGGAAACATCGAGAAGGAATAAGGAGGATTAGTTTCAAGAAGTTTGGCATCCTCTAGGAAAAAGTACCAAATATCTTTTCTCTTTGTGGTAAAGCTAGATTTTTATATAATTCAATGAGATAACATGTGGAAAAAGGCATGACAAACTCAGAATAATTGACTTGAAGGATTTGGGATATTACTTCTGCTATAATTGTGATGAGAACTTCACCATTACGACTTACCACTATAAGGAAACGACCCTCTAGTGGATGTTTTTGAGGAACCCCTTATAAAAATACCCTAGAAATCCGTTTCTAGAGGAGGTTACTAGAGGAGGTTGGTGGGAGGATTTTTTTGCGGATGTTTTTTTCCCAGCGCGCGTATCATCGTAAACCACACTGGTGCGTTCAACAAGAGAAAGCATCGGTGCGCACAAAACATTGGCACACCATACACCATGCACTCCGTACACACCCACCTGGTAGGTCATATGACTGTAGCGCACCGATGCTTTACAACTCTTCTGCATCTTTGCATCATAAAAAAGCATGCCAAAAGAGAAACCGCCCGATGCGATATTAAGCAACCACATCGGTGCGCCCATAAAAACCTCGCACACCGGAACGAGGTTAAATAAAAAAAAAAAATATGACCAAAAAACTGCATTATTCACTTTTCTCAGTGCCCCAGAGCTCTCAGGAACTGGTGAAATTTATCCTTGTCTGAGTTGCCCTGACATTGGTGCTCCCATTACACCCATTGCATGCACTGCTGTTGTGCATTCCCCACCAATCTCCAGCTTGAATTTTGCAAAATGGTGTGAAATTTTTCTTTTGCAAATTCTATAGCCAATATGCCTCCTCGATGGCCAAATGTACAAGTATTTTTCTTTTTTTTCCATAATTAAGCCTTTTCGTAGATTAGAATTTCAAATAACCTTAAAATTAACCATTTAAAAGAAAAAAGAAAAAAATATTCGTGTGGTGCGCTCGAGCCATTCGGCTCACACCGGTTCGTGGTGCTCCCTGTAAATTTACAGGCCGCATCGCAACTAGTTTTACCAGTATTTGCACCAGTTTCAGGGTGGTACTGATAGGCACATCATGTTATTTTAAAATATTTTAAAAAGTGTGGTGCGGTCGTTTACCTAGCCGCACCGTTGACAATGTGGAATAGCGGTAACATGGTGCGTTGACTGAAATATATGCCCCAGGGAAGGTAATGTTGTTAGTGCACCACATTATGCATTTCGACAGGGTCAATGGTGCGACCTGGTAAACCGGTGCTAACGGTATATGCACTAGTTTTGGGGCAGTATGGAAGGCACACCGTGTTATTTTAAAATTTTTTTAAAGTGCAGTGCAGTCGGTTACCCAGCAGCACCGTTGACCTAGTGGAATACTGGCAACATGGTGCGTTGACTAAAATATCTACCCTGGGACAGGTATTTTTGTCAGTGCACCACTTTCCATATTTCGACAGGGGCAACGATGCGGCTTGGTAAAATACCGCATCGTTGACTATGCAATGATGACAAGAGGTTGGACTACTAACTGAACTATACAACCCGGGGTGTAGATTTTAGTTAGTGCACCGCACTCCTGACACTGTACATAATCAATGGTGTGGTACGAATTTTCTAGAGCACCGCCACCGGTGCGTTGCATATTATCTGGTGCACTGTCACTGGTGCGCTCCATAAAAATACACACCGGGACCAGTGCATGACTGTTTTTCTTCACACACTAATTTATTTTTTTTCAAAAAACATTATATATGTATATTTCTAAATACATGTCTCATTTAATAAAAAAAATTATATTTAATATGTCAATCATTCAGAGATGTGAAAGGAGAGAAGAGGGGGAATACGAACAACAACAGGTGGAGCAGTATAACATGGTTCACCTATGGGAGGCACGAGAGAGGGAGAGATATGCATATCGTCGCCCTATTACAACAACTACCCAGGGGCTCCTAAGGTAGGTAGGCCTTCTCAAGTTCTATGACGAGGCTACTTGCCTAAAGGGACATGCTTTGTTTTTGAGACATCTTATCCGAAGGTGGAATGCTCACCAATAGGCTTTCTGGGTTGGTCGTAACCAATGGTACACGCCCACTGAGGAGGATATATATTTCATTATAGGGCTATCGAGGAGAGGGGTGGATTTTCCCTCATTTCCATAGGTTCTAGCTAGCTATGTAGCAGGGAGTCAGTTAGTGTACTCCCAAAGATACATTGGAGCATCAGTACTATCTCCTTCATATTTTTAGGTCACTGGAGGTCAGTTACGTATTGGTGCATTTGGTAGTGAGGAGGTGTAGTTCCTCTCACTTCTCATTTCGACCATTTCACACAACACCAATGACGGGCAATGCATGAGTTGCTCGCTTCTATATTATGTTGATTCTTTAGTACAAGGGCCACGACTTTTCAGGTGGTCTACCATTCTTTTGCAGTAGTTCTATATAGCCTTAGATAGATGTCATGCTCATGCACAAGGGAGGGTCAAATTCCCTTTTTCTTTAGAGATTTTTTCTTTATTTTTTGAGAGGTTTCCAGAGATGAGGCCTAATTTTGTTCGGCAACCTCATAGGCCGATGTTCGAGGCATGGATGTACATGTGGGGGAAGATGATGCCCAAGAGGGGCGAGATTGTGTTTCCAGCAAGGATATCGAATGATGCACTGGAGTTGCTATCCATTGTTGACGAACATCCCTTCATTATGGTCCCCTATCCTTATGCGGGTTTGGATTGGCGAGGGTATGCCAACATCCTCTTCATAGTTGATGAGTCGTCGGATGATAGAGGTAATATTAATGTTTTATTTAAATTTATTCTAACATGTCCTTTAACTTGTTTTTATTAAATTGTGTAATTGAATTGTCTAATTATTGTTGTGTACTTGTATATATTTTACAGACATTGGGTTTTTTTATGGCGAGGACATGCAGTCACCACCACATGAGCCAGGTGTGGACCCTGATGACTATCTGGGGTGGCTTGATAGAATATATAGGATGAAGTTGGGTGACCAACTCACTACATTGATTATTGAGGCGAGCATCTGGCTTGCTCATATGAGAGACATACAGGTTGATGGTAGGTTGTTATAGATGTGGAGAGGAATGCTGCGTGACATGTACAAACTGATTCAGCATGTCGTAGGAGCTACAACCTTAGTTACGTGGCTAGGGAGGACTGTTGCACATTATAGGCATGGTCGAGATGCACTACGTGATCGATAGTCCGTGAGAAGTGACTCATCATCTCATGATCGTTCACCTCGCACCACGCCAGATGAGCAGCCTCCACTAGCATCTAGCAGAAGTCATCATGGAGATCAGGTTGGACCATCAGCCACATCCAGTCAGTAGCCTGTAGCATCCAGTATTACTCATGATCATGAGCAGGCTGGACCATCGACCGTCGAGGAGGCACCATTGACTGAGCAGGCCTCGACTAGTACTTCTATATTTGATGTTGTACCACCAGCTGATCCATGAAATTTATATTACAGTTGTATATTTTTGACATTATTTAGTTATATATATATATATATATATATATATATATATATATGGTCCATGTATTTTATGTTCATGTTGCAGTTGTACTTAATTTACATGTTGATGATCATCATGATGTGTATATTGTTAGGTCCTGTTAGACATGTTCATTTAATGTTCAATTTGCAAATAGACGTGTATGTGATAACATGAGATATTTGACATGAGATGTATATTCGATGTTTGTGTTGTGATGATGTTAATATATAATTTTAATTGTGTTTTTTTAGATGATCATGATCATGATGATGTTAGCGATTTTGAACGTGTTTTTTAGTAAAATATGATGTTTGTACGATGGTTATCATGAACATGATGTTTATTAATTAATTTAATATTAAATGATCATGATATTGTAAAATTGTAATATTTGTAATTCTAGTTGTATGTAAAATTGTAATTGTAATTGTATGTAAAATTCTAAAATTGTAATTGTATGTGAAATTGTAAAATTATAATTGTAATTGTATGTAAAATATTTGTGAAATTTTAATTGTAGCAATGTGAAAATTTTAATTATATTAATATGAAATGATTTTATTAAAAATTTTAAATTTGTAAATTTGTAAAATTTTAAATAATTGTAAAATAATAAATCTAGAATAATATGAATTATTGTAACATAATAAAGTTTAGAAAATAATGCAAATAAGTTCATGTACTTGAGAATTATCATTATTTTATTATGATCTTAGATACAAAAAAAAGAACTAATTTATACAGTACGCCATTGTTTTTGAGATCAACATAATTGCAAATTATCAAGTGAAATGTTGATTTTAACATTAACACAATGGAAATGACCAATTAATTCAAAATACATATTATAATGTTTCGAAAAAACCATCTTAAAAAGTATAAATATTGATGAAATAACACATGTACCATATCACTCTCGGTTCTCATGATCACCCTCATTATCTTCCAGCTCGCATGGCATGATAACACTATTGTTCTCAAAAAATATGTTTTGATCTAGGGTCATGTGTCAATACGAACCACCAATACATATCCAACACACTTGGGTAAAAAAAACACCTGGTTGCAGTGTTTAGGGAAAACATAGGGATCCTTAGCTTCATCCCACATCTTTCTAGAGTTGATACTTATCATCCTACTATCGCAATATTCCTTTACATTATTCCGATCAAAGGTGTCCCACCACTTGCACCTAGAAATAACACATTGGAAAGAAGAGAAATCCACTTCAATTATCTCTTGTATCTTTCCGATGTAACCTAATGTCCCTCATACTAGGTTTTGATCATGGTGGCTAGATCGACTAGATTGATCGAACTCGACTTCCACTCCACAGTCTTGTGTGATGTTTCCCACATCGGCATTTTTTGTGCGAAAATGGTGTCCATATTCCCACATAGATGGGAACAAATTCACCTATTATAAAAAAGTCTAAAAAATGATATTGTCACGTGTCTTATAATAACCCAATAGTTAAAATATGAAATATAGATGTCTTATAAGTTTTAAATTTACATATAAATTAAAAATATTATTACCAAGTTGCTGCACCCAATCCCTATGTTTAGCGCATCCTCTTCAGTACACAGGTAACGACTGGTTGCACCGTATTTCTCTCTAACTTGGTCAACAACCCAACTGTTGGGGCATATTTTCAACATATTTTCTTTTAAATGATTAGGATAAGGCACACTTCTACCATCAACCGTATGAATTATTTCCTATCACTATCCCATTTCATCCTCTTTTGTTCATACAATGCGATCCACATTTGTGTCGCTTCAGAATTGTAAAGAACGAATTTATTGATTACTTCAATTTCTGCATTCGTTGATGAAATAAAACTGACATTATATAGTACTTAGAGATCAAAATATACTCCCCTTCTCTTTTGTCTTCATCCCTTTCATCGTCCCAAATCACCGCACCTCATCTGTTATTAATCTGCTTGATGTACTAACTAGCATAATAGAAAGACTCATACGATATGTACTCCTCTGCCATAAACCCCTCGGGTTTTTCCCTTTGTCAAACAAAGCCTTTCAATTTCTTCATGTACCTCTCTAAGAATAACATCCAATGACAAGAAACCACCCCAACCAATTCAACCTCATATACTAGGTGGATTAGAAGGTGAACCTGTAAGTCCATGAAACTTGTCGGTAGTTCCTTCTCAAACATACAGACAATCTCAACTGTCTCTTGACTGTGGAATTCTATCCACATGAATCTCTGTTAGAAATATTTTCATTGATGGCAAAGAAGAAGACAGGAGTAGCACCTGAACTATCACTAAGGCAAAAGGAGCACAAAGAAATAGCAACAACCAAGGTAGAGAGGCAGTAGAGACATCAAAGGAAACATATGAAGCAGAGAAAGAAGTAGAGGTAGCAGAGATAGCAAAAGAGAAGCAAGGAGCAACATTAGACAAGAAACAAAGGCAGCAAAGACAGAAAAGGAGAAGAGAGGTAGCTGAGGCAACAAATAAGCAGAGATAGTATGAGGATTGTTGATTTTAAATGCTGTGTGACAAAGTCTGTAATTGGGGTTTTAATGGTGTTCTGCAGAAAACCCATATAATTGTTGAGATAGGGTTGACTGGGAGATCGAGAGTGAATATTCATTTGTGTAAATTCTGTGAGTAGATCTATGCTATTTGTGAAGTTTCTGCAGACTTTGAATTGAGTCTAAATTTGCCTGGATGTGTTAAAGAGATAGAGTGTTGGGTTTTGTTGAGCGTTCTATTATGCAATACAGTTCAATCTGGTGTCAAATTCCAATAGGGTTGGAATTGTAATTTGGTTACCATTGAGAATTCTATAGAATATTGAATAAGGAAAATCAAATGAGGACGAGGAATACGTTCCTATAATAATCTATATATGCAGGGGAATTATGAAGTTTGGGCTCATATGCAAAGACCGAGCCATTCAAAAGAGGCAAGTTCATATATAACTACAGAGTCTGCACAAACTCTGGAGAAGGAACAACTGCTAACGCAAGTGAGGAAGAAGGGCCAATGAATTGAAAACCAGGCCCGAGAGAAATTTTTCCATCCCAAGTTATATATAAGAAGGCAGAGGTGGTGCTTAAGTCCAATCGAATTCAGCTGTGGGAATTCATGCATATACCAGAGTGAATTGAGATCTCTATACAGTGGTGGATTCATGTATAAGGAGCTTCGAAGGAGTAACAGAGTAAGAGCCACAGTGCTATGAAATGGATCGAAGAGTAACTTGATTGCAGAGATGCCAAGAGGCAGAAGCGATGTCATAGTGAGGGCTTGCTTAAATTGCTGAAGAATATGGGCCGAAGGTTCATTCGATTTCAGAAATGTGATGTGTTAAGCAATGGCTCAATTGCAGAGTGAAGAAAATTCGTGAGGAAAACAACATATTAAAGAGGAAGCAGTCAAATGGTGGAACCTTGAGTAGAGGGAACCATGAGGAGTAAACAGTAAAGGTGGATTTCGAAAACAGTTTATGGTTTTTGCAAAATTTATAAATGGTAAGTTGTTTGTGAAAAAAAAATGCGATAGCATCCAAGCTTCGACACATGGTGTTGGCGGTTTTAATTTACAACCCATTTTTCATTTTTTTTTAGCGTTAAAGCTCGATGGAAAAGAAATGTGATTTGCATCCGATTTGGAGGGCGAAAGATCCAAGGGAAATCGCAATTAAAGCTGCTCGGAGGTTAATGGAGAGGTATGTTGTTAATGTTTTGGACCCGAACAAATATTGTGTTAATATTTGTGTTTTATGAATTAAATAGGGTCGGACTTTTGGAACAATATGAAATGTTATGTGTACAAATGCACTGTGGGACCCAGTGTTTAGATGCAATGATTACATTTGAGTTAATAGAAATTCGAATATTAATTCGATTTATTTCAAGAAGGGTTATAAAGCCGTGGTTCATTATATAAAGGCTTGTATTATGAGTCGAATGCTTCAATATAAAATGAAGTGTTCCGTGAAGTGTATCGAGTAAAATCACACATGTGATATTGGTTAGGAGTTCACTTAAAATGAAGTGAAGGCTTATTTAAAACCTAGGTTAATAATATATGCAATTTGAAATATGTTGTGGGCCAGAAATTTATATGCATTGGGTTATATGGTTACTTTGGGTTTAACAAAGTCAACCGATGAAAAGATGTTAATATGTTGTGGGACCCGGACGGACGTAATGTTGTTAATAAAGTATGGAGGAGCATTGTTATATGCGTGGAGTCAAATGTTATAATGGAGGTTTTGATATATTTTAATGGATTATGGTCCGCATATAAATAAATGGTTATAGATATAATCAAATGTGAGTTCGTAAGCCTTGGGGCCAAACGAATGTATGTTTATAACCTTTGCCAAAGCCACAACATATAAAGGTATTCCTTCGATGGATTAATAAAGCTGTGGAAAACATAAATGAAACTATTTTGCCGAAGGTTTGTATTATGGGATATAAATATCCATTTTATATAGTGGACCATTATGGGTTGAATTACGAAGAGCGAATAACGATTCGACCTCATGAAGTGGGTTGAACTATGGTTTAACCATAGATTTGAAACAAGCAAAGTTTCCACATATGAAGATTGTGAAGGGGGTTTAGACCATGGTTTAAACATTTATTGAAACAAGTCGAGCTTCCGCATAAAGATAAGAAATCTAGGTTGTATTGCAGGGTTTATGTGTTGGCTGAAGATTTACGTTGATGATTAAGCCAAAGCAAATATTGATTGGGTGCTTCCATAAAATGAACTCTTGATAAAGGATTTTACCATAGTGATGGAAAAAGAAAGCTTCAACATTGATACAGCTGCCAGATTTAAAACATAAATTAGAAATGCATTTTATATGCACAGTGAACTTGGAAAATGTGGGTTTAGCAGGGGTACATGCATAGAAAGCAGGAAAGTATACAAAAACTGAAAAAGATAGTGACAGCAGCAGAAAAGGAAAACTCACAGTGAGCCAAAAACTAAACGGGCTAAGTGACTGAGACTTATTGTAACTGAAAATGTAAAGTCATTATTTATTTTATATTGTTTGTGATGCATTGGCAAGTCTCTGTAGGCAAAAAAAACTCCACTATAAAACATAAATTTGTACATATTTCTATATTCCTATGAATGAGTTGGACAAAGAAATGAGAAGGCTGAAGGCAAAGAGTCATGGCTGTACACTTCGAATTCCTTGTGGAATACAAACAGTCATGAGGTGAACTCTATAAATGATATCACATAGATATGCATAGAGAGGTTAGAGAATGGAGAAATGAGGAAGAAAGGGTAAGAAGAAGGAGGAGAAGATAAGGAAGTTGAGAAGATCCAGAAATGATATAAGGTAGATATGAAGGCTAGTGGACAACAGTGAAGAAGGAACAGAACATAGCTGATATCCAGGTAAATCAACAATTTTATTTTTATGAAAGAGTGAGGAAGTTGGTGCTTCCATATCAAGTTGTAGCTTGATAGATGTCAGTTGTAGCTAGCTAAGGTAGGAGCCTCCTGTAGGTTGTAGCCTGCAGAAAATAGATAGAAGTTGGTGCTTTCATATCAAGTTGTAGCTTGATAGATGTCAGTTGTAGCTGGCTGAGGTAGGAGCCTCCTGTAGGTTGTAGCCTACAGAAAATAGATGGGTTTTGGAGCTTCCTTGCAAGTTGTAGCTTGCTGAATTGAGGTTGTAGCCTCTTGTAGGTTGGAGCCTACAGAAAATCAGTGGTGAGAGGGAGTTGGAGCTTGCCTTTGCATCATAACAATAATAAGATGTGGTTTTCTCCCTTATGGGTTTCCACTTAAATCTATTTTCTATGTGCATGATGTCTATGTGTTGATATGGTGTATCTAATCTGCTTAATACTTGCTACTCACTTATTAAGATTGTTGTTGCATTATCTTAATACTTGCTGCTCACATATTAAGATTGCTCACATATTAATTTGATCATGAAATTAAGGTGTAAATAAGTTTAAAGGAAAGTTTTAAAAGTCCATGAATGTGTTAAACTGATTCACCCCCCCTCTCAGTTTAACTAAGGGTTCAACAATTGGTATCAGAGAAAGTTCGTTTGGTATAAGCCTTATAGTTTGAAGGAGATCTGGTTGAGTCATGGACTATCAAAATGTACCCGTGCTAAATACAACAAACTTTCTGGAATGGACAGATAAGGCTAAAACAGATTTAATGGCTTATGAACCTGAGGTATGGAAGCTTGTATGTGATGGTTACTGCACAAACTCTCCCTCGGTGCAAGAACAACAGTGGAATGCTAAGGAAAATTGTGTGATATATGACAGTCTTCATAACAAGGATCTTGATTTAATAATGGATCTAACCTCTGCAAAAGAAATCTGGGATAGATTGCATTTCATGCATGAAGTAGACACTAGGGGTTGCATTGTCAAGAAGGATAAGATAAACCAGAAGAATAAGAAAAATTCCTTTCAAAAGGAAAAAGGTCAATCAAATGAGGTAACTGCTAGTGTGAATGGAAGTAAGAACCACGAAGAAATTAAAGTTGAGGAAAAAGCCAAACTTGACACAACCTTGACTGAAATAGAAAGATTGAAGAATGAAAAAAACTACCTGAAGACATTGGTGAAAATATGTGATGAGAAAGAATATGGAGATAAGAAAGAGATTGTTGGCCTGAAGAAACAACTTGAAGAAGCAAGGAAAGTAGAATACACTCTACTAAAGCAAATAAAGGATAAAATTTAGAACCAAGAGAAATTGGAAGAAGAAGTAGTGTGCCTGAGAAAGAAACTAGAAAAAGCCCAAAGAGAATTATTAATGAATACTCCTCTAATGACAAGCTCTGGACAGTTGGACCAAATTCTAAATTCTCAAATGTCTCCTCTCATAAAGACTGGGATAGGCTATGAAGGAGAAACAAGTAAGTCCAAGGTAGAAGATAACAAGAATATCATCTTTGTAAAAGCTCTAAAGGATAATGAAGTAGCTAAGAAGATTCCTACAGAAGTAGAAGCTAGCAAGAACATGATTTGTAAAGAAACAAACAGAAACAAGCAGCAACATGAAAGGATAGAGAATGAGAGGATGAAATAGTCAGCTGAAAAAGGGGCATACGCTCCTGAGGATGAATTGAACAAATTCGGAAGATGTCAAAGGAGGTTCTTTCCTCCTATGAAAAATATCACATGTCTCTCTTGTCATAAACCAAGACATATTGCAACACATTGTAAGACCAGGAATATCAACTTTAACCAGCAAAAGATGCAGCAAATGAGAAGAACCCCTCAAGAAAGCAACTGGAAAAGACAATATTTCACCAAGTACACAAATCATTTCCATGGCTACTGTTATGCATGCAGTGAATTTGGACATAAATCTGTTGAATGTAAATTATGTTCAAAAAGGGGAACAAAATATTATATATCAGCTCAAACGTACCTTGGTAAAATAAGATGTTATGTATGCCCCAAGCTTGGTCACAAAGAAAAGGACTGTAAACTGCCATATACATTAAAGAACTCTAGACAGATGATGGAATCGAATCAAATCAAACAAAAATATGAATCAAAAAGGAGTGCATACATTATGAAGAATCCAAATAAAGTATGGAAGGAAAAGAGGAAGGGGGAGCCTGTTACCTCAATAGCATAATGAATCCATCATAGTATTAGGGGGAGCTGCTCTAGGAAGCAACACAAATATCCAACCAGTGATAGATATGAAGCAACATCCCAGGGGGAGAGCAGTTCATAAATAGTCCTCACAAAAGCAGTCTAAGAAGAGCTCCTTGGAATGAGAACAGCTTTAAGACTAGGAAGGGAAAGGATAATTTCTCTAACATAGAACTATAGAGGAAGAAGAATACTTGAAGAACTCAATAGCCAATAGGTTGATGGAATAAGAGAAGGCAACAAGTAGCCTTGATGGTAGAGGGAACATCATCCATGAACATGTAAGCTAAGAAGACATCAGCACATAAGTGATGATCACATTGTGCATCATACTGCTTGAATTAACAATGAATCACATTAAGAAGGATGAATAAGAGAAGTGCCTATCATCATTATGAAATTACATCATTCATCTATGAAAAGTCCCCTTGGAGGAATGCAGTTAAGTAAGTGATAAATCTCTGAGTGATCTGCCCATGAATATTCCTAATATAGAAACTGAAGATGTCTTCCCAAATATCTTTATAGTAGAACAGTTGAATTGTATATAAAGCAGCAATGATTCTAAAACAGTCCTAGAAAGGAAAATGCAGTGACATTCTTTTAAACCAGAATGATAGAATAAGCAAAAGGTTAATGATGCCAAGATCAGATTTAGTATATTGATGATTGTTGTTGAGAATAGTAGAGAACTCAATAGGAGAAACTATGAAGGTTGTCTTAACTATGGGTGCATGTGCGAGTTGAAGTGAAATTACTACTTGGTTTATCAAAGTAGTATCAATTGGTATGTGGATCATGTAGTCTGCCTATCAGTAGAATAACCAAGTGTCCTCAATAGAGCAGTGGTATGGTACAGGTCCTCAAGATCAAAATTACATCAAGGTAGTATTCCCAACATTATTTACATTTAGCATGAAAAGGTCAATAAAAGTGCTAAAGGATCATTATTTTGTTTACACTTTAATCATTATATTAAGCATTGAAGCAGTATCTACTTCTATACATAACTGCATGCCTTCCTCAAGTTAGTATAGATATATCTTCAAGGCCTCTTTCTTAAGATCATTCTTAAAACTGTGTGAAGTCTGTTGGCTGAGATATCAATTAAACAACTTGAAGATGTTTTTGTTAGAAAATCATCATGACTGAATAGTTAAAGTATCTGAAGTATGAAGGACTAGTTGTGATTACCATTGAAGCCCAAAAGTCTTTTATAAATTATTCTAAATCCTACTTCAGCTTAAAGGATTCACTGGTAATTCACCTTTAAAGAGAGATTGATCATTGACATACATACCCCCTTATGTCATAAAGAAAACTGCATGGTTGGTAAGTGAGACTGACCAATACATTGAATGTATCTAGTCTCAAGGGGTTGTTTTGAATGTACATTGTACAAGCAGTAAAGTCATTTGGTCTCTTAGATTTAAAGATATCATCTAATCTCACAATAAGTTTTAAGCTTTGGGTTGATTCATTGTTCACATCAGTAACAAGGACCTTTCAGCTATTAAGTGTAATATCCTTCTCCGCACCCTAGCTCATATCACCACCAACAGGCAGGAAAGGTGAACCACACCTATAAAAGATATATTGGCATCATCATAATTGAACAGATGTTGTACTGCATATGTGTATTGCAGAAGAAGACATATTCCATCTACACTCTTCCTCAACAGATATGTATTTCTGGAGAAGATCATACTAGAGACAGAAGTATATTTTAAGCATTCACAATATTTTTAGTTTTGGTCCAATGATGCATCTATGATTATATAAGTTTGATTATATATGGTTGTTCTATCATCACCTACACTCTATACAAGTGCAAGGAGTCTGTGCTTTGGGATGGTATCAACTTACTATGTATATACAAGTTCAATATTTCTCAAAAGTGTTCTCTCAACAACTCTTGTACACCAGTTTTGAGCAGCATGGTACAAAGTCAGAAGAAGAAGGCCTAAACACAACTTAGAGAGGGGAAATGAAGAGACAGAAAGCACACTAGGATATGTGCAACCCTTTTCCATTGATGTCAAAGGGGGAGGAAAAGAAAGAAAAAGAAGATAGGCAGAGGAAGACTTGGAGGAAGCATTGGAGTATTGGTGGATGTGTTACCATCAATGCCAAAGGGGGAGACTATTGGAAATATTGTCATTGATGGCAAAGGAAAAGACAGGAGTAATTCCTTGCTGTGTACAGGAATCCGTGCTCAAGACATTAAAGATTATGTCACAAAATGTATATCTGTCTCTGTTTATTAAACCTTCAAATATTAATGATATATTTCCCAAATATCAAATCTTTATAAGTTCTGCAATGCCATGTTCCCTTTATATTGAAGTGAGCGAATGGAAGACGAAGAAAGAAAAGGATTTTGATTTGTCATGCTGCTTAAAACAGAAACTACCATTATAAAATCCTGAAGAAGTGAATAACAAATAAGCTAAAATAGAGGAGCGCCCATTAAGGATGTTTAACTCTTAGATACATAAATATCAAGAGACCTGCAGCTCTAATCACTCTACTTTATTCACAGATATGGAAATGAAATGGAAACCAAGAAAACTCTTCAACACAAATGGAATAATGGAAACTTGCAAAACTTTTTCATTCATTCAATATTGTTCAGTACAAAATTAGCTTTCAAGGTCCAAAACTCGGAACCTTCTTTCTTCTTCAAAATGTCTTTAAATACAATCTGAACCAAAATGGTTTCTAGTTATAAAACTGATTCCAACTAACTCTAACTGCTTAACTACTCTCTGTAGTGGAGGTACATGCCTCGGAAACATTTTATTACATTTACATGACTTCATTTAAAACATAATAAAAGATGATAACTCCTAATCTAAGGGAACTGATGTTCCTGAAATAGTGGCTGACTCAATGACTATTTGTGGCTGAACGGCTACTTGTGGCTGTTTGGCTGGAAATCCCTTTTCTGTGTCAATAGAAAATTTCTTGCATTCTTTCCAGAGTTTATCTTGAGTTATCGGAGCGTTTTTATAACGATGATATTCCAGTGTAAACGCAACAACTTGATTGTGAGTAAGATTACTTGTGAACAATGTCTTCACCATCCATAGTAGAAGGAAATGCCTTTGTAAGAAATTGAATATTGTTTCTCCCTTCAAAATCTGTGTCTTCTCATGCTGGCCATCTGCTCTGATTTTTGCAAATATCAATTGATCCTCATAAAATTTCTAGGACATAATCTCCCCTCTCTCCGTCCAGCATGAGGGCAAACCTGTTCTCGTCAACTTGTCAAACGAAATATCAAATTTCTTAACTATCTCTTTAATTCCTTGTAACCGTTTCTCTGAGACCTTTAGAAGGTCATTTTTGATGATCATTTTATTTACCTCTTCAGCATAGAAGTACCTATCCTGTATCCCCATATCTCTCAACTCTTCATATGTCTTGGCATTAATAAAATTTATGAATTTTTTGGCCCAATTCGATCTTTTACTAGCGGCCTGCTTCTCCGATAATAGCTACTTTTCATGCTCTGAAATAATGTTTTTCTCTCTGGCAATTATATTCATCGAATCCCATTTTGACTGCATTTCTGAAATGATCTTGTTCCAGATGAGATCCTTAGCTTTGATAAGGGAAATATTTCCCTTTAATTTCTCCTTGAGCTCTTTGATTTCATCCTCAGCTTTTTGTAGCTTCTGCTCGTTCTCATTTGCTTTTCCTTCCCATCCTTGCATCATCTTAATAACTGTGGCCAATTCAGACTGGGCTTGTTTACAATCTCTCTCCGCCATCTTTAATTATGTGTTTAGCTGAACAACCTGAGCTTGAGGATCAGCTCCACCTGTAGAAAAATCAAAAGTACAAGTATGGTTCTGGATTTGATTCTGTAAGGTTATAGCAGTCTGCATGTGTAGATTCATTTTTTCCCACAAGGGGATTTTTTTAACATCCATGACAATATTTAACTCCTTAAATCTGCCTGAAGGTCCAAGGGACATTTCTGTCGGGTGTGACAGAGCCATCTTAAACTGATATTTTTCCAAATCCATCACAGTCAACAATCTGGTTTGGTCAGCAGGTATATTGTGCTATGCTTGTGCTTCTATATTGGCCTTTATCCTTTGGTTCCTTTCCTCAATCTGTGTGAATACTTGCTTCATGGAGGAAGCCTTTTCCAAGTGAAGTTCCTGTCTATTAGGAGATGAAGGGAAATCTTGTTCTTCATTGACCTGGAGAGTAAAACCAGGTGAATTGGAGGAATGGTCTTCTGCTAGTTTAGTCCTTTTTTCCTCTCGGGGCTCCTCATCATCGATATCAATAACATCCTCCCTACCTCTTTTTCTCATTCTTTCCAAAATTGCAGGTGTTTGAATACTGGTCTTTGATGAACTTGACCCTCCTGGATTAGCCAATTTCTCTAAATCAGGTTTACTCACATGTGTAAAAGCAGCATACCTGTTCTCAACCCTTCTCTGAGAAATTATCCCATGTGGATCATGGGGCCATTTCTCTCCCAACAACAACTGCGTTCCTTCCAATATTTTTGATACCTCTTCAAAAGCTTGTCTTGTATTGACAACAAAAGGGCCTACACTCATAGGCAACTTGTACATCAATCCTTTCTTCATGGGCAGAAAATGAACTTGATCTACATTAAGACTTTTCCTTATAAATTCCAAAGCAAAAAGTCTCATGGGAACAAAGGTTGGGAGCCTATAGGGCTCAATACTAACTCTATACAGTCTTATCTCAGAGTAATCTTCAAAAATAAACCAATCTCCAAACTTACAATTGGGTCCTAACTGTAAGAACTCCTGGGCCTTTGGCAGAAAGCATGGAGGAAGAGTTCCATTCAGAATTTTATAAGCAGTAGTCATGAAATGGTCAGTAAATTCAAACAACCCGGCTTCGTTCTCTTCTTTCCTAACCATATCGGTCCAAAGCAGAACTGACTGCTTATTCTTATTACTATCCATTATATTTAAACCAACACTCATGAACTCTTCAACATTTTGATATAAAAATAAGTAGACTACCAATGATGGAAATCTGAAAAAACCTGTTAGAGGGAAGGCGATCAATTGGGAGTTTACTACTTCTTGCCAAAAAGACGGGATGTCTAGCACCACACCTGGTTTCATCATCATGGTGAACATTCCCAAGACTGCTTTATCAATTTCGTGATCATCATCTCTCCCCAAAATTTCCGTAATGCAGCTAAGAACAGGTTTGTACTGAACATTGAACACCTCCAAACTGAACTTTCCTGCTTCAAATTCAGTTTTCTCGGGACTTGGTATCAAAAACAACATGCAGCGATTAAACTCTTCATTTGAAAGCTCCTCGAAATACTGAACCAACGAGTCTTCGGAGAACTGCAATGGAGACTCATCTTCTGGAAAACACAATGCTTGACGCATTAATTGTGTCGAAACCTGCAGGATATTTTCCCCCTGGGAATTCATAACGAAACACTTGCCTGGGTACATGGACGAAACTAACCAAGAAATGAATTCGGGGAAGAAATGAGTTTTTGGAACACAAGCAGACAACACACCTGAACTTTTCATAGCATAGAACACAAGGGACTTGTCAGTGTTTAGGGTTACTTGGTAGTGCAAGAGAGGATGGTTGATAGACGACGCAGTATCATGAACATCTTTCTCGCTATCTAGGAGGGGACTGAGGGTTGGTAAACCAGACAATGATGCTCGCTTGGCCATGGCTGATAGGAATTTGAAAGAAATTCGCGAGGCAATGAGTAATGCAAAGGTGGCGGGACGCGGTTAAACAGCGCAAACAGACACTAATAAATCAAAACAGAACGGCAGAACTCCCTTTTATAGACTACGGAAACCATAATAAATGCAAGAGTGACGTGGAAAAACAGTTAACAGTGAATGACAGCTTGTTTTCCACCTCGACAGATGACGTCATGCGGGGGGTCTGTGAGTACGGCAGAGAGTTCCTACCCATACCCCCCGTAATTAATCAGAACCGTCGATCACCAAATTTCTGAGATCTGACCGGTCAACTGCGGGGGGTCGGGATTTGATAACCGACGGGCTAATTGACCCCCCGCAATTGCATATCCATAAGCTTCTTCGCGTGAATGTGACTTCTGCTCCGGAAGCTGCTCGGACTTTAACCTTAATACATATATATATCAACCTAAGGTTGATGCCCGCTTCATGTATATGAATAAAAATGGAAATACATTGCATTTCTCTTTTTTATGCTAAAGTATTAAAAACTTCATACTATAGCATATTTTCGAATTCTTATATTTTTTTTTAAATTTTTCTTTTTCAAACTTCAAAATGAAAAATAAAAAGGATATGTAGATAATGATCCAGAACCAACAGATTAAACACTGGGGCCTAGCTCATCACGTGGATTTCGAGAATTAACCCTTGTGCATCTAAATCACGCGATGATCATTGGATAGGAGTCCAATTGAGGTTGGTAGCGCGATAGACCCACAGCTGTTGGACGGGCATAAGGGCTAACAAAGGTATGGTCAGCATTATTTACATTGATATGTGTTTATTAATTAACTTATATGTGGACCCAAGCTTTATATAAAGTCCGGGGTTTATGAAGTCAGATTTATAATGATTATGTGCATTGGAGCGATGGTTTATATTTTAAACCAAGGTTGAAGATTTATGGTTGGTGCGATGGAAAATGAACATAGCACAATGTGTTAATAAAAGGCAAAGACTTATTTCTGATATAATATATTTTGTCGGAACCATAGTACATTGTGGGGTTTTAGAGCTGTGGGCCCAGAACTAGTATACGTTGGTCCTTGTGGTTAATCAAGGTTGGTTTTACCCTAAAGTAAGTGTAATGTTGATTAATTTCATATGACGGGTTTGTAGACCATAGAGCATGAGGATTTTAATTGTATGGTTCTAAACCATTAAGTGAAGAAGTTCCCGCATATGAAATAGAGTATTGGAGTCGCATATGAATAAAGTATGGTGTTTGGCCTTTAAACTGAGTTTGTATGAAATGTTATGACCAAACATACATTAAAATTGTGGGCCAGATATATCACGGTGTTGGATGGAGTTGGCAAGTAATGAAGATGTAAACGCATGGTAAGTTACATATGTTGTGGGCCAGACATCTATGTGCATCGGATTATATAGTTACTTTGGGTTTAACGATGTCAACCAATGAAGGTATGCTAATGCGCTGTGGGACCCAAACGTTCAATTAATTGTTAACATATATATGCAATTGTTGTGGGTTTACGAAGGTTGAACTTGATATGAGTTAAGCAGATTAAAGATTCCTTTGCGTTAATATATGCATTGCGGTTCAAGTTATAAAACCAAGTATATGCCGAGACTTATATATATTGGTTTGGCCGGAATATTCGAATATTGATTTTGCATATTATAATTTGGGTTTTGATTATGGTTTTAACCATAAGTTTGAAGCTGAGAAGCAGAGCCTTCACATAAAGACAAATAATCTGGGTTATATTGCAGGGTTTTTGTGTTGGCCGAAGATTTAAGTTGAAGATTATGCCAAAGAAAATATTGATTGGGCGCTTCCATAAAATGAACTTTTGATACAGGATTTTAACATAGTGATGGAAAAAGAAAGCTTCAGTATTGATGCAGCTACTAGAGTTAGAACATAATTCATAAATGCATTTTTATACACACATTGAACCTGGAGAATGTGGGTTTGATAGGTGTACATGCAAAAAAAGAAGGAGAGTGTGCAGAAACTGAAAAAGGCAGTGAACAACAGAGGTATGCAGGACAGTTACATAACAACAGCAGAAAAGACAAAACCAGCAAAGCCAAAGGCCGAAAAAGGGTTGATTGAAATTGATATATGTAACCAAAAATGTGAATGTAAATGTTTTAATTAATTTTATATTGTTTGTGATGCATTGGCAAGTCTCCGGAGGAAAAGAAATATCCCACTGTAATATTGAAATTTTTACATATTGTTATATTTTTTCTGAATGAGTTGGACAAAGGAATGAGAAGGCAGAAGTCAAAGAGTCATGGCTTTTCACTCCAAATTCCCTGTGGAATACAAACAGTCATGTGATGAACTCTATAAATGATATCACATTGATATGCATAGATAGGTTAGATAATGCAGAATTGAGGCAAAGAAGATAAGAAGAAGGAGGAGCAGAAAGAGATGCTGTGAAAATTCAGAGACAATATAAGACAGATAAGAAAGCTGGAGGAAAGCAGTGAAGAAGGTACAGAACAAAGCTGATATCCAAGGTAAATCAGCAAGTGTTTTCTTTTGAAAGAATGATGAAGTTGGAGCTTCCCTATCAAGTCGTAGCTTGATAGATGTCAGTTGTATCTGACTGAGGTAGGAGCCTCCTGTAGGTTGTAGCCTGCAGAAAATAGAGGAAGTTGGTGCTTCCATATCAAGTTTTAGCTTGATAGAAGTCAGTTGTAGTTGGCTGAGGTTGGAGCCTCCTGTAGGTTGGTGCCTGCAGAAAATTGATGGGAGTTGGAGCTTCCTTGCAAGTTGTAGCTTGCATAATTGAGGTAGGAGCCTCCTGTGGGTTGGAGCCTACAGAAAATTAGTGGTGAGAGGGATTTGGAGCTTGCCTTTACATCACAACAATAATAATATGTGGTTTTATCCCTTATGGGTTTCCACTTATATCTGTTGTCCATATGCATGATGATTATGTGTTGATACTCTGTATTTATTCTGCTTAATACCTGCTTCTCATTTATTAAGATTGTTGTTCCATCGTATATAAAGAAAGATTCTATTTCCATTAAAAGAAAGTATAATAAGAACATGATTGCATTAAACTGATTCACCCCCCCCCTCTTAGTTTAACCAAGGGTCCAACACTCCTCAGGGCCCTTCATCTGTAGCTGGTAACCCTAATCCGCTTTTTCCTCATGGAATGGTTCCCCCTAGCCTTAACCATCTGGGAGATATTCTGCCTGGACACTACCCCTCTGGTCAGATACTGTTTCTTGCTCCCCCTTTCGAAGTATTTTTGGTACCTATTATGCCTACCTTAACCCTTCCCAACATAACCCTGGGGATCCCAATCTGGCACATTGATCCCCGATCCAATACTCTGCCTAGTCATCTCAAACCCTTCACTTCTTTGACCTCAGTCCAACTGGTCGTTATGACCCCTCCCTGCACTTCTATGCCTCAAGCACCTCAACAGGAATCTACTTCTATTGTGAAATACTCAGGTCAAGCGGGCAAAGGCTGCAAAAAGGAACCTAAGGACAAGGCTGCCCAAACAATACCTGCTCCTCCTAAGCCTCCAAAGCATACACCTCCATGTGCTTTGTGTGATGTTTTCGGTCATGCTACCCACAATTGTCCCGAATTGTCTCGTATGAAACCTATGGTCAATGAAGCATTTCCTAAGTCTGATATCCTATAAGTTCATGTTACTTTACCAACTTCAGCCACGAAACTCAATACTTTGCACACAAATCAACCTTGCACTTTGTGTGATATTCGTGACCACTATAATCACCTTTGCCCCTGCCTTGAATATTTCCGCACCTCTTTGGAAGTGGTTTGCCAATAAAAGGCCAAGCACAACGAGTCTGCCTCTCCTTTATGTGCATGTTATGATTTAGAAAAACTAGAGGACACATTCACTCCCATTGAAATACCCCCTCCCAATGTCGAGATGACGGAGCCTTCGACCACTATCCTCTACCTGTCATCATCTATGAGATCCACGGTGGAAGACCCCTCTGGGGCATTCCCTTCTGTTTCGCCTGATCTCCCTTTAGTGATCACCTTGGCCTCAACATCGGTATATTATTCATCTACTTTTTCTTCTGTCACCCTCTGTGACGATGTGCATGTGAACCTCGCTTCTCGTAATGATGAGTTAGGTAGCTTCGTCACATCATGTGGTCATCCTTCCATCAGTCACCTGATCCTCTACTGTGATGACAACATTATGGAAGCTTTTACCACCCTTGAATTTATCTATCCAGCCCATAAGAAAAATGGCACCATTCGTGTCTATGGTGAATTTCGCAACATGAGAAAAAGATGTCCCCAAGACAATTCCCCCACACCATCCACTATTCCTTGTGGAGGGTGTAGAAATTATACCCATCGCATTCCCCCTAGCAGTGTTTGTTTTATTTCTGCCTTGCATTTAGGTTGCCAGCATTATTCATCATCCTCTCATATGTTGTCTTATGGCACCTTTCAGATGGATCCCCCATCCACACCGTATATTGTCTATGCCGATGGTGCAAGTCGCTACTCCCGGAATCTAGCCTCGGCAGCGTGGGCCATTTTCACCCCCTTGCATTCACTTGTCCTCTCCAGCGACGAATGCATTGGTGCTGCCACCAATAACCAGGCTAAATATGATGCAGTGATAGGTTTGTTGGCCGATGCCCTTGACCGTCGTGTCCTTCACCTTCATGATCATTTATATTCTTTTCTTCTTGTCATGCAATTGAATGGGGTTTATGGTGTGCATAATCCTATCCTTTTTAGAAGATATTAATGAATGAAGCTCTTAATGCGTGAATTTGAAATCATTACATTCATTCATGTACCTAGAGCCTAGAATCACTATGTAGATAAAATTGCAAACAATATTCTAGATTGGCATTTATCACATGCATTTAACATAAGACAATAACCATAAACCACAAAATTATGCATATCCATAATATGTGTTGTCCAAATATACAATGTTTTGGAGTCCATTAACTCTGATGCATATGACATGCCCATAGCATGTTACAAAAATTCAAAACTAGGGGAACCTCATGCCCCTACATCTAATCACTATCTGGAGGGTCCCGAGCCAATGGATTAGCTCCTACAGCCCGTAGATCACGCATCCCTTGTCTGGCCATCGTTATGAGCCGCATGACTCCTCGCCACACTTAGGGTAGACCAATACATGGCTCTATGTACTGGTCGTCAAGGTCCTACCAAACCGTGCTCAGAAAAACTAGTCAGCAGCTTCTCACATCTACGACGAACATCCTCCAGGAGGGCCATTGGATCGTCATTTTGTGTTCCCCTCGATCCACTAGGTTCTGCAGCTCCCAACACTGTAGGTCGTCCCATATACCCAGCCGGTTTCACCGGTGTTATATCTGCATACCAAAAGTCAATGAATCGGTACTATATAAAATATTCTAAAACTTTAAAATGTGTTATCCTCTTGTATTCTACAATTTCACTAGGTGACTATGGATTTTCTACAAACTTCTGAAGATAACATTTCTTGACTATCATGGATCTTCAGAAATCTCACTGCCTTCATTTTATTCATGAAACCTTTTTCACTATATCTTATTTTTCCTTCTCTAAATTACCCTTCTGCCTTGAGAACTTATGTGTGAACCTGACCCTCTCATTCTCACATTTTTTCCCCTACCCAAAGACCCACTTTCATCTCCAAAAACCCCATTAACCCCCTTACCTTAATCATTCTTCCTTATTCACACTAAAACAATGTAAAAAGTTCTTTTTACATTGTTTTAAAATAAAAGATTAGACCTTTCGGGACCCATTGTTTCATATTAAAACTTCATTTTAAATAAATTAACCCCGCCTCTTTATAAATTTTAGAGCCCCTGCTTTAATGTTTTTAACCCCCGCACTTCGTTAAAAATCCTCCATGTTGGAAACCAGCTCCAAAAATAGAAGAAAAGAGATATCAACGCCTTAGAAATAAGCCACTTCGAGGGGGAAACCTCCAATACATTATATGAATGAACAATTCTTGGATGATACAAATTACAAAACCTCCTTTCTATATATAGGAGTCCATGTGGCCACAATGTAATCCTAGTGGGGCCACAATGTAATCCTAGCCGACCTAACAATAATAATTTAAGGGCACAATAATAACAATATGGGGGTTATAGGGGTACAATAATAAAAATAAGGGGGTTACACTAACAATAATAAGGGACTATACTACTAATATAGGGACCTAACATGCCCCTCTCCTTCAAAAAAGTGTTGTCCTCAACGCTTGAGTAGCTCTGGGTGCTTCTGTATAAAATTCTCATCCTCCCATGTAGAATCTTCAGTGGGTAAGTTTTTCCACTTGATGAGATACTCTGAAATTGATCGATTTCGTAGCTGTCGAGTTCTTGTTTCCGTGACTGCTTCAGGTTCCAATATGATTTTTCCTTCCTCATCAAGTTCGGGCAATATTGTTTGAACTGGAAGATTTTCACCTATAACCTTCTTTAAGCATGAAACATGGAAAATTGGATGCACTCGTGAAGAAGAAGGAAGCTCCAATTTGTATGCCATAGTACCAATATTTTGCAACACCTTGTAAGGACCATAGTACTTTGGCGATAATTTATTATCCTTCTTAGCTTGCTTGAGGGACATTTGTTTGTATGGTTGTAGCCGTAAAAATACCCAATCTCCTACATCAAAACTTCTCTCGCCGCGATGTTGATCTGCCTGTTGTTTCATTCGATTTTGTGCCAAATTCAGGTTATCCTTTAAGAGTTGGAGAACTTCTTGCTGATGCTCGATGTGATCTTCCACTGCTTGAACCTTCGAATTTTCCCTTAAAGATGATGTGATCGATGGTGGATGATATCCATAAAGTGCCATAAAAGGGGTCATTTTTGCTGCAGTATGGAAGGAAGTGTTATACCACCATTCAGCGAGAGGTAACCACTTGACCCATTGTGTTTGTTTATCAGATACAAAACAACGAAGATATCCTTCCAAACATTTATTTACTATCTCAGTTTGACCATCAGATTGAGGATGATAAGATGAAATATGAGCTAATTGAGTACCCAAATAAGAAAACACTGCATCCAATTTCCAAAGGAAATGGACTTCTATCACTTACAATAATCTTTGCGTTTCGATGTAGCTTTTGAATTGTTTCCATAATTGCATTAGCAATTGTACTCGCTTTAAATGGATGAGATAATGCACAAAAGTGTGCATACTTGTGTTTCTCAACTTTATTCTGCTGGCAAACCAAACATTCTGCCACAAACTTTTGAATATCAGATTTAAGGCCATCCCAAAAAAAATTCTTTCTTCTCCCTGTGGTAAGTTTTTAAAAATCCTGAGTGTCCTCCTAAAGGAGAAGTGTGCAATTCCAAAAGAATCTTTTGTTTTAGTTGGGAATTCTTACAAAGATATAAGCGATCTTTGTACCATGAGGAATCATTTTTCCAACTAAATGTATCAGATTTACTAGGATATTGCTGCAACTTTTGAATGAGTGTCCACACTTCTTCGTCCTTCTTCCATTCATCTCTTGCTTTGGTTATCCAATCTGGTTGGATAATAGAAATGGCACAAAGCAATGTTTCCACCTCTTCATTCTCTCTTGAGAGTGCATCTGCAACAACATTTATCTTCCCTTTTTTGTAGATTATTTCAAAGTCATAACCCAACATCTTTGTGACCCATTTTTGCTGCTCTTCTGAAGATAGTCTTTGTTCCAAAAAGTATTTAGGACTATCATGATCATTTTTTACCTTGAAGTGTCTTCCCATTAGGTAAGTTCTCCATTTCTTTAGTGCATGCAGTATTGCTAACATTTCCTTCTCATAAATAGGTTTCTGTAAATACTTTCCTTTGATCGGATGAATTTAAAAATCAATGGGTCTTCCTTCTTGCATAAAAACAACACCAATTCCATTTCCTGAGGCATCACATTCCACAATAAAGGTTTTTGTGAAGTCTGTCATAGATAAGACTGGTGCTAGGCACATTTCCTCTTTAAGATGTTCAAAGGCCTTAGTTGCTTCAGGAGTCCATGAAAATGCATCTTTCTTTAATAATGTTGTTATAGGTGTTTCTATTCTCCCATAATTCTTAACAAACTTGCGATAATACCCTGTTAACCCGAGAAATCCTCGCAACTGATTTATGGTTGTGGGGACTTTCCATTCCTTAATGGCTTTAATTTTTTTAGGGTCTACCTTAACACCCTCGTGAGATACAATATGACCCAGATATTCCACCTCTTGTACTCCAAAGAAACATTTGGATGTTTTTGCATATAAGTGTTTCTCCTGCAATAGTTTGAGCACCTTGTCAACATGTTTAACATGATCCTTCCAAGACTTGTTGTAGATTAGTATATCATCAAAAAATACTAGCACAAATTTTCTAAAGAAGGGTTTGAAAATGGAATTCGTCAACCCTTGAAATGTAGAAGGTGCATTGGTAAGGCCAAAAGGCATGACCAAAAATTCATAATGACCCTCATGAGTTCGAAATGTTATTTTCAGAATATCTTCAGTCTTCATTCTAATTTGATGATATCCTGAACAAAGATCCAACTTGGTAAAATAAATTGCTTCATGTAATTCATCCAATAATTCATCAATCACAGGAATGGGAAATTTATCTTTAATGGTGAGCTTATTGAGCTCCCTAAAATCCGGACACATGCGCCATAATCCATCCTTCCTGTGTACCAATACTACAGTAGCAGAGAAAGAATTTTTACTAGGTTGAATTATACCCGCCTCTAACATTTCTGCAATCATACGTTCAATTTCACTCTTTTGGACATAAGGATATCTACAAGGCCTGATGTTTGGAGGAACACTTCATGGAATCAAATGAATAGCATGATCACGATCACGAATAGGTGGGAGCCCTTTGGGAGTTTAAAACACCTTGGAATGATTGTCCAAGACTTTTTGTAGATCTACAGAAATAGATGATTTTGATGTTGGAACTTCTAGTGAGCATAATTGTGCAATTACACCTCATTGTTATTTCTTTAGAAGATTTGTCATGACATTAGAGATTATTATATTTCCTGGCTTCCCTACAATACCCCGTAATTCGACTTCCTTTCCTTCTGAAACAAATTTCAAGAAAATTTCTTGAAAATTAAAAGCTATCGTCCCCAAAGATTGTAACCATTGTACTCCTAGTACAACATCAACACCTCCCATAGGAATGGAAAGCATTGGAATATTCAATACATATTCCCCCATGGTTAGCTTGATATTATGGCATTTTCCAGAGAAATTTATAGTTCCTCCATTTGCAACCATCACTTGATATTCTGGTGCTGGGTATAGGAAACAATTCAATTCCTTGGCTACCTTACAATGAATAAAATTATGGGTGCTACCTGAATCAATCAACACTATTACTTTTTCTTCTTGATATGACGATCTATCTTGAGAGTTTGAGGAGTGTTAATTCCTGCCAATGCATTACACGATATGGTCAGACTCATTTCTTCCTCTTATAGGGCTGGTTCCTGGTGTATATCCTCTTCTTGTTCATTTTCTTCTTCCTCTTCACAATCTATGTAAAATAATTTCTTCTCAGAACACTTATGACCTTTAGTGTATTTGCTATCAAAACTGTAGCAAAGCCCTTTTGCTCGTTTTTCTCCCAATTGTTGTGGTGTCAACCTTGTGGGTTGTGGAAATCTAGGAGTAGCAACACTTCCATCTTTATAGAAGTGAGTGGTAGGCTTCCTTGTCGCCATAATTTTACATTCAATTTTTCTTGCCAACCTGAATGCCTTCTCCAATGAATCAGGTTCCAAAACGTAAACTTCATGTTGGATGTTATCCTTTAAAGTACCTATGAAGATATCAATCCTGTGTTCCTTTGAAGTATCGGTTACCAATATATTCAATTTTGGGAAGTCCTCAATGTGCTCCCCCTCTGAACAATTTTGTTTGAGATTTATCAATTGGCTAAAGAAAGTGTTGCTCTTTGTATCCTCATAATGTGCTATCATTTCCTCCGTAAAAATTGACGAAGTGAGAATTTTTTTACGGGAGCAAAGCCATCGATACCATACAAATGTATTTTGTTCTAAATTTAAAGTTGCAATGCGTACCTTTTGTGTGTTTTGCACATTATTGAGATCAAAATATTGCTCCATCTATAGTATCCATGTTACAGGATCCTTTCCATCAAACTTCCTCATATCCATTTCTGGAATATGGTGGTTCTTCCCTCATACATTAGAGTTTATGAAATCATGATTAACATTTATTTTGTTCTCATCATGAGTTTCCTCTACTTTATTTTCACCATTAGGAAACATTTCTTGTATCAACTTTGTTAAACCTTCCATGTCTATTTTTAGATCATTATTCATGTTTTCCATCTTAGCTTCCATGTCATCCATCTTAGATTCGATGCCAGCTTCCATGCCATCCATCTTAGCTTTCATGCCATTCTTCAAACCATCCATGTCTTTCTTCAAAACATCCATCTTAGTTTCCACGCCTTTCTTCAAAACTTCCATGTCATTTTTTGTTGCTCTTTGTGACAACGAAATTTGTTGCACTTTCTCTTGTAATTTTGATATGTCATGTTGCCATTCTTCATCTTCATGAGTTATAGTAGAGCCTTCTAAAGGCTTAATAGGTGTTGAATTATTTTTAGGGGCCATTTTAGAATCCAATACTGATATCTATTCTATAATATTCCCTTGGAATCAATTCAACTTGATTCTTCAAACAAGACTTATGCAATTCGGAAAAAAAAACACACATTTTACTTGCTTTTGAGGAGCTTGATACTGAAATTGACTTATCTATATACTTGCAGATCCTCAATATTTGAAATTTGGCCCTGTAGTAGTCCTCTGAAGCTTCTTAAAAAATGCCACAGGTTTGACTTGATTTGGATTCTTCAAGACAAAGTTATGTCCAATCTCCCACAATGACCTAATTATGGACTAGTTTAGTAGAGCGAACTTGTATGATTTGCCACGTGTCACTGTTTGCTCCTTTGGCTTTGAAATTTATAGATAAGAAACTAAATTCAATTTAATTCCAGTCACTTTTTACAGAATTCCAATCTGATGCTCAGAGAGAGAGAGTTATGAAGGTTTTCCCACAATCACCTCTTTGAGATGAAATTCGGGAGCCTGAAAAGGAGCTAACTTCCACAGATCATATCTCCAAACTTATTGCGAACCGAGCTCTAAAATTTTGTGACGATTTTCCTCAGGATTTTAGCTTAGCGCTCTAAAAATTTCAACTTTTGAACCTTCGTAGAAACAAAGTTATAGCGAAAATTCCGCGATGACATTTTTAAGTGAAATTCAAGAGCCTGCAAAAAGACCTAACTTCCACAAATCATATCTCCGAAAATATTGCGAACCAAGATTTGAAATTTTGCAATGATTTTCCTCAGGATTTCGGCTTCGCGCTCTAAACATTTCGACTTCTGAACCTTCATAGAAAAATAGTTATAGTGCAAATTCCACGATGATCTGTTTGGTGTAGCAAAACCCTAGAATCCAAAGCTCTGATACCAAATGTTGGAAACCAGCTCCAAAAATAGAAGAAAAGAGATATCAACGCCTTAGAAATGAGCCAATTCGAGGGGGAAACCTCCAATACATTATATGAATGAAAAATTCTTGGATGATACAAATTACAAAACCTCATTTCTATATATAGGAGTCCATGGGGCCACAATGTAGTCCTAGCCAACCTAAAAATAATAATTTAAGGGCACAATAATAACAATATGGGGGTTACATGGGTACAATAATAACAATAAGGGGGTTACAATAACAACAATAAGAGACTATACTACTAATATAGGGACCTAACACTCCATATAACCCTTCCCTCTTCTTTAATAATAAGTTGCTCCGCTTGTTTTATTAAAACCCCGGGCCCCGCATACACCAAACCCCGCCATGCATTAAAACCCCACTACCTATTCATCCGAGCCCCACCGTCTATACCTACTCGTTTCCTCATCTAACCCCGATCACCGTTGGATCACCTCTACCAGATCCAACGGTCTAAGATCGTTATCACACCATTCTCCACCCGATGTTTAACACTTCCAAAATGTGTGAAATGGGTGGTTTTATATTTGTATCCTCTACCACGCGTTTCCCACACAATGGAATGAGATCCATCAGCCCGAACCCGCTTACCACCTTTGCTTCGTGCGAAAACTGCCTCCCTCACATGCAAAAACCACCTTCTTCCTCTCGCCAAAACCTGATACCACCGCCTGATCCAAACGCTCCAAAGGCTTGTGCCTTTGAAATGAAGCCCCGCAACCACCATGAACCTCTGCAAGCACTCCCAATGCCCAAAAATTCCCAAATGAATGCAAAAGCACCTCAAATGTAGGATTTTAAATTAACAGTTTGTTGTGTTGTGTAGGTAATCATGGTGGAAATGCATAAATGGTATTCTAAAGGTCTAAAAGAATTCAAATAAACTCCATGGGTAACGATCCAGTTAGTTTTTCCATCAAAAGGAACAGGAGCGTCGAATCAAGCATAAACACCAATGGATCATGACCATTGGTGGTCATTTAAGCGCACCAAACCAGCAAAAGATGCTCCACTATGCAACAAATTGAAAATAGAGATATGAGCTAAGGAAGAACATAGTCAACACACCGTGAAAATGAAGGTTAATCAAAGGATCAAAAGGGTTAATCATAAATTAAAGGACAAAGATCAGAGATAAAGGTAGAGTTAAGGAGAAGACAGTAAGACAGACAGTGAAGACAAATCCAAGTTTAAAAAGGCTAAAACATATTTTAAAGAATAAATTCAAAAGAACATTAGCACAGAGGCAGATCCGAATGACTCAACAAAGTAGAATTTACTCCTTCAAGGAAACATTTGGACATCTACAACCTGTTTCATTTCAATGAAGGCATCAACAATTATTTAAACAGTCAGATATAATTTCTCAGCTACTCCACAGTTATTGTAAAAGTTAATGGAAAAGCCTTAAAGTCAAAAATTTCCTAAAGTTAGCTCAAACGATTAAGTTAGAAGTTATTATTACAGTGAGTCAGTCACAGATATTTTTCCTTGGGCCTTGCATGGTCTCAAAGGTAAAAAACACATTAACTCTGTAATAGATACAAATCTGAAACCCTAGCTTAGGATCACCTCCTCATTTTGCAGATAAATACTGCATGTATTATTCATTTTTGTTGATTAGTTGGTTGGTTGGTTGATTGGTAAATTAATAGTTGTTGAGCTAGTTGATGAGCTGCTAGGCTAGATTTGAGAAAACTCTAAGTTGCAGAGATATGTTGAACTGGAGGAATGTAACTGTTTTGGACATCAGTAATACAAGCGCGTTCACAGGATTCTTGAGCTATCTTAATGGTAAACTTGTCCTTCTTTGTTAATGATTTCCTTTTGTTTTCCATTATGTCCATCATTTCGTTGATAAAAGAACAAAATTTTTAGATTAGGATATGTTGTCTTGGCACCCTGATTCTGTTGGATTTATTTATCTTAATGTTTTCTTTTGAAAGGTCTGATTAGCGAATTCTTAATTTTTCTCTAGTTCCACCTAGCTTGTTGTCTTGGAAATGATTCAGTAGATTACAACCAAAGAAGTCAATGGTATTCCTTGTCCTTTGGTCTTGTGTGAAATATTACTTTTAAGGCCTTTCTTTGAAGTACACTTAGTAGAGCCTAGCCAAAGAAGTCTATTGTTAGCCCTATCCTTTGGTTTGCTTAAACTGTTACTTTGAAGATCTTTTTGGAGTGTTTGATTAAAGAAGACAAATCTATCTTTCTCTTTAGTTGCACTCATTGTTATCTTGAATGTTTTATTTGTCTGAAAGTAATTCTAGGATTGTTGGATTTTTGTCTTAAAGGTTTGCTTATTAGAGTCTGGCCAAATACGTCTATGTTTTCCTTGTCCTTTGGGTTTTCTTAAACAGTTACCTAAGAGGCTTTTCTTGTTGAAAGTGGAGTTAAAGGATTCTTAATTGCCCTTTAGTTTTACTGTTTTCACAACTTACTGTCATTTCATATTTCTTCTAATCTAAGAGATCCACTTGATATAGTTAGCTTGCCCTATGAAAACCCTTGTAGATTTTATGAAAAATTAAATCCTTTTATGACTCCATAGCCCAATGGATTAATGATTCTCATAGTCTATATATTCAACTGAAACACTCCTTCAATTAATCACACTATTGAACTATCAACCAAACAAACAAAACAAATAGTCCTAAGAACTCCATAACTAGCCTAAAATCAGAAAACAAAAGCATAAAGATATATCATTTACAAACACATACATAGAGAGAGCCCTCTATAAGTCCAGGAAGGCTAGGTCCTTGGACTCCAAAGAGGTTTGATGTGGTTCCCTACAAACTTTTTATTTTCAATCTTGAAAATCACGGGGAGCCAACATAATGGTGACCATACTGGGGACCTGAGTTATTAAAAAACTTCATATTACCTCAAGAACTCAGAAAACCTCATTTTAACATAGATGAATCAAGTGTTAGCCAAGAATGGTACCTGGTTGCTGATGGTGGACAACATCGAGCTTAAAGACAATTAAAATCCTCCACCTGGTGACTCCACTTGTTTTCAGTAGGCCCGCTGACTCCACTGGTTCTCTCTAGACTCGAATGGGAAGATTATTTTATCATCAAACCTCAAAAGAACCCATTCAAGAATACTTTGTGGATTAATTATTTCTTTTACATATTGGTTTGTTTTTCAAAACGGTTATAAACTCTTAACCTTTCTGATTTTTGGGTCCAATTTTTGGCTTCCAGAAGAGTTTGTACCAGATCCCATAAATACCCAAACCCTCCTGAAATAGTTGACAATCCTGAAAGCATCCTTAGCAAATATCCTAGATCCAAAAGTTTAACTGTTAGCAGACCTATCCACAAAGCAATTTCCCTACCTAAAAACCTTAAAGACTTACAAAATATCCTATCTAACTCACCCCTAGAACAAAGCTTGTCTAGGACTAGATCTCAGAGTTAGATAACCCAGATAGTTTTAGACCCATCCACTTTACAGCAGAATCCTGTTGTACTAACCTCATCCCCCACTGTTCACCTTCCTCCATTTAACCCTATACCTCCTTTTGTCAATCCTCCACTTGTTAACCTTCCTTTGTCTCCCCAACCTCAAATCATGGAAACATGGTATGCTCCACTAGTTCTACCATTCCCTTTAGTTTTCTTACCACATGATTATTAGTCCAAGATTCTCTTATATGATGCAAGTAGTTCTACTACTGCTCAACAACATGTGGATAGGATGAATGACTACTTTTTATAGACAAGAAATAGATGATGAAACTGTTAAACTCATAATGTTTTCTCAAAGACTAGGGGGAGAGGCAAGAAAATGGTTTAAAAGCCTAACCCCTAATAGTATAAATTACCTCCCTACTTTTCATTAATTATTCTTAAACAAATGGGAAGTTAAGAAGAACCCTCTCCAAATCTTATCAGAATATGAAAACATTAAGAGAAATATTGGAGAGGTGGTCCAGGAATATTGCACTATGTTCAATAATGTGTAGGAATTTACAAGGTAAGTTCTGTAGATCAAGAACCAAAGGTCACCACTCACAAACAGATCACAAATCAGTACACCAGTATAATCACGTGGTTAAGACCCTCAAAAAGGGAAACAGTCCACACCCTGAGCCAACGCGGCCACTTCAGGGAATTTATTAATATAAAAAGAAAATTTACATATGTTTTTCTCATAAACGGTTACCGGACAAATGACCCTCCATGCTCTTTAAATAGAGATCATGGACCAACCGGGTGTTAAGCCACGGATCAAGTGTCGGTAATACCGAGGTGAGAGAAACCTCCACAAGTTATAGCTCTAATGAAATGATTCGAATGGAAAATGGCATCCACCCATGGTATTCATCCACCCATGTTATCCATCCACCCATGGAATTTACTCATGGTATAGTAAATGGCATTGACCCATGGTATGTATCCACTAATGGTATTCATCCACACTTGGAATTTACCCATGGTATTGTAAGTGGTATCTACCCATGGTATTGACCCATGCTATCCACCTACGATATCTACCCATGGTATTGTAACTAAAAAAAAGGTTACAAATAACAAGCCTCACTTTGTAAAAGGACAGATGGTCCACCACAATGTAGCTTATACAGTTATTCTCTATTTTAATAAAACAAGTTTCTTTGTGGTTTTATTTGCTTTGTGTTCTCTCTTTTTTTTGGCATTCTAATTTTGTTGATCTTATTAGATCCATTTCATTTTTTTAGATCTTGGGGGCCTCCCCCGAAGATTTGGATCAATGGTATCAGATTCAGGTTACACCTCCATGGGAATGAGGGTTTGAAGCATATTTCAGTTTCAATGTTTTGCAACAATCTTCAACAAACTCATTGAATTTTTTGGGCGATGAGTTTGCAGATCAGATCTAAAATTTTTGGTAAAAATTTTACAAAAAAAAATACCAGATATGTATTCCTTGTGAAAAAATACCCAAATTAAAAAAAACAATCGGCCGAATTGGAGTTCGGATGAGGGATATATCACTGATTCAAAATCAGCAATGTTGCAGAAATGTTTTTGACGACAATTCATGGACGGTGGCTCTCCTGTCATTTTCTGTAGTTTTAAGTGAAAATTTCAAAGAAATGGTTGTATATCTAAGCTTCTCTGGAAAAATCACACGAATTAAAAAAACAAATCGGTCAAATCGAAGTCCGGATGAGGGAATTATTGTCGATTTAAAATTAGCTATTTTTTCCGAAATTTTGTGATGGCGGGACAGTTCCAGTGCGAATCTGAGAGTCTAGATTCTCTAAATATAGATTTAAAACACATGAGAAGACGCAGAATGATCATTATATTTCTAAAAACATGTTATAATAAATATTTTGAGTAATATTTACCAAGTTATGCCCGTTTTAAATCTAGAGCAACATTCAGAGCAGGTTCCCTTTGGATACGTGCCTTGCCACCCCGCTTTAGTAGGCACCTGCTTCACATTCATCAGTTTCAACATAATAGCATTTGGCTTGGGTTATTTGGAGATGTTCCCTCCCACCCCAATCTATGTAGGCACCTGCTACTTCATCAACCATCAGCATCACGGTTATGGGTCGACCGCACAAAATCCTTCTCATCGAAGTCCATTTTCTAGGCCGCACACTTTAAGTATCACAGTTGGTCACAGGCATTATAGGGTATCTCTATCCTCGGATATTTGTTTTTCATGGTTATGGGTCAGCCACAAACCCACACTCCATCGAAGTCCATTTTCTAGGTCGCACACTGTCAATATCACAGTTGGTCACAAGAATTACAGGGTATCTCTATCCTCGGATCTTCGTTCATCATTGTTATGGGTTAACTACAAAAAAACCTTCTCTTCAGTGGCTCTTCATATTCAAAAAGGCTTCCTAGGAGGGAACTTCACGCAATGGGGACCATTGCTTCTTAAGGAGGGAGGAATGATTTGAATGGAAAATGGCATCCACCCATGGTATTCATACACCCATGTTATCCATCCACCCATGGAATTTACTCATGGTATTGTAAATGACATCGACCCATGGTATGTATCCACTAATGGTATTCATCCACACTTGGAATTTACCCATGGTATTGTAAGTGGTATCTACCCATGGTATTGACCCATGCTATCCACCTATGGTATCTACCCATGGTATTGTAACTAAAAAAAGGCTATAAATAACAAGCCTCAATTTGTAAAAGGAAAGATGGTCCACCACAATGTAGCTTCTACAATTATTCTTTGTTTTAATAAAACAAGTTTTTTTGTGGTTTTATTTGCTTTGTGTTCTCTCTTTTTTTTGGCGTTCTATTTTTGCTGATCTTGTTAGATCCATTTCAATTTTTTAGATCTTGGGGGCCTCCCCCCAAGATCTGGAACATGAAATTTCCTGAAGTTTTTGACCCAAAAATGGCTTATCTATTAAGAGAAAGAGAATCCCTTACATTAGAAGACATGAAAAGGGGAGCAGTAAGTGTAGAAGCCAATCATATTTCCAAAAGAGCTAGAATGAAAAATGAGAAGAGGGTCACATATAGAGAAGAAGCTGTAGCCTCCACATATGATACAAAGATTGATAACTTAGTTAAAACCATGGAAAGGATGATGGAGAGGATGAATTTAAATGAGAGAGCTTACCCTAGAGAAAACCAAACAACTCCTCAAAACAAAAATCAAAATCAGAACCAAAACCAAAACTTTAGGAGAAACCCTCCTCAAATAAGAAAGAGAGGTCCTGATCAGCCAATCAGACCTCCTTTCCAAGAAAACTATGCTGATGAAGATGAGGGGGTAATTGAAGAAATAGAGGAAAGTCACATAAATATAATGGGAGTAAATAATGAGGATATTGTCTTCCTCACTGATGAAGAACAAGGCATGTTTTCCCCAACTCAATTTGAAGAAGAAAACCCATAATCTGAAGACTACAAACAGGGTTTTGAAAATTCCATCATGGAAGTACATAGACAGTATGACCTCAGAAGCAAGAAAAACCAAGATACTTCGAAGAGAAAGAACTCTGAGATTTCTGCTAGGAAAATCGCTGAAAACATTCCTAAAAAGATAGCAGAAATTCTAAACACAGTGGCTGAAAGTTCTGAAAAAAATAGAAACAAAAACAACCAACCTAGTGGAAAAAAAAGTGGTGACCAAAGCAACATTAGAAATATAGCTAGTGCCCCTAACAAAATTGTTTCAACTGATTTCCCTAATAAAAACTAGCAAGCTAAAATTGTTGTGAAGACAGTGTCTGAAAAAAATGATTTGAACCTTTCAAAAAATGCAAAAACCTTTCAGTATAGAGAATGATTAAAATCTCCATTCCTCTTACTAAATTAGTCACTCAATATGTATATAGATCCCAAATTTTGAAAGTTTTAAACATAGGAGAAAATGATGATTTTCTAAATTTAAATGATGACAAACCTGATGTTTGGACCAGAAGTGGAAGGTAAATTTCAAGAGGGAAGTGTTCCTCCATTTTATGTCAGTTTAAACATCCATGATAAAATTCTCCACAATTCCATGTTAGACTCAGGAGCTTCACACAACATCATGCCAAAGGTAGTAATCGAAAGACTAGGCCTTGAAATAACCAGACCATACAAAGATTTATACTCTTTTAAATCCAATAGAGTTAAATGTCTAGGCCTAATCAAAGATCTCTGTGTCAATCTAGCACAAATACCATCCACAAGCCTAGTAATGGTTATTGTAGTGGCTAATATTCCTCCTAAATATGGCATGCTCCTCATGGGGAGCTAAACTCCAAGGCACCCTCTGAATGGACATGACCTATGCTACCATATTTGTCTTTAGTCAACCAAGAAGAAATTATAGGGAGACTCATATGAAATACATGGTTAGAAGCTATGAAAAGCCAGAAAACTCCCCTCTTTATTCCATTTGCACTGACGTTGATTCATTTATGCTTAAAAATGATGAAAAAATTAATGAACAAGTGACAGAAAATAAGAAAACAACAAAACAAGAAGAGGGAAAAGAGGAGGAATAGTCCAAACATGACATAACAACAAACATAGTGAAGACCATGAAGAATAAAACAATGAAAAACATAGTGGCAGCCCCAAGGTCCAACATAATGATAAATATGAAATTGAATCTCTTTGGAGTATGAGCTTTGATGGTTCTTGTGGCAAGACTGGTTCAGGAGATTCAGGGTTATGGGTGCATAACACAAAGAACAATCATGCAAAAGGCCATTCATATAAACTGAGTTTTCAATGTACAAACAACATAGCAGAATATGAGGCACTCCTCCTAGGGCTACAATTATTGAAAAATTAGGAGCCAAGAGGATAATTTTTCATGGGGATTCAGAGCTAGTTATTAGGCAGATTAATGGAGAATACACAACTAAGCATCCTAGATTAAAGAAATATAGGAATGATGTCCTTGACCTCTTGAAAACATTCAAAGAGTATGATCTTACCTTTGTCCCTAGAAACCTAAAAATCCTTGCCAATGGCCTAGCATTTACAGCGAGTACATGTCAAAAACCTTATCAAAACAAGAAATACACAATAAAAGTCAAATACAGACCAGCAGTTCTTGATAACATAATATATTGCCAAGTTTTTGAGGGAGATAAACAGACAGAATATTTCCTGCAGTCTAGAAATGGGTTTGAAATGCCAAATTCAAACTCAGATCATGGTTTGATGTGGTTCCCTACAGACTTGTTCTTGTCAATCTTGCAAATCACAGGGAGCCAACAAAATGCACCATAAAATATAAGCAAATTTTTACTTACCATCTGGCCTCCATGCTCGACCTGGCGGAAGTGGCAAGTCCGGGTCCCCATGATAGTTCATCCCACTATAGGGATAGTCGTATATGTATAATGGCATATGATCCCAATGTGCAAAAAATTCGGGTCAGAACACACTTATGACTACCCCACCTCATCCTCTACACAATAGCTACCCCCAACGGCGCATCCTGGGCTCTCGTGGGCCCCCATCCTGGATCTGTATACGAGGACGAAGTGTCGGGATCTTCTCAAATAAGAGGGAGAAAAGCACTGTGCCATATGCACAGTCATGGTTCACCTGTTTCTTGCACAGCAAAAACTATCGTTTCAATGACGACATCATCATTTGGGCCCACCCATAGAAGGTCCCACTCAATACACCCTCAACCAGCATCATCTGCCCTCTAATGATGTGGTGGAGCGCCTTGTTGCCCATGATCCGCAACACCATTGCAGCCACAACACGAGTCTCTAGCCTCTCTATATCTCCAATCGGTATCTGCGTGCCTTTCACATGGACACCAAGTCGACAGTGACGCTCTACAATTTCCATAATTTTTTTCCCTCGCGGTAACATTAGTTGCGTGTTTCCCACCATCCCCAGTGGCGGGAGATCAGTCATGAAATATATATCCTAAACTGTCAGCTCGATCCAATGCCCCTGCACTATAAATATATTATGACACGGGTCCCAATATCTGACTATCCAAGCTATCAAGGGCTCTCCTGACCTCATCAATGGGTTCTCAAAAAATTTATGGACCCCAAACCTGGCCAATACGGTGCGAACTACATGATCCTCTCAGATCTCAAAACGTAATGTATCCAGGTCTCTCTCTCTCCAGTTGATCCTCAAATCTACCATACTTGCACAAAACCATCATGTTTGTCAGCATAAAGAAAGGAAAGATTGCATCATAACCATAAAATCCCAGCTCTTAGCCAAAAATAGCACTGAGACCCCCTTTCTCTGACAGGTCACACTTTTTAGGCCATTTACTCAGACAGGTCACATTTTTTTGCCCAGTACCTGCTACCCACATCGCAGAAAAGACCCCAAATAGTGCGATATGGCCATGAGGAGGAGCAGAGGTCTATTCCTGGGCTCTAGGTGCCTAATTTGAAACTTTAATCCACTCAATTGAAAGAGTATGGTTAGGCCTCTTAACTACAACTAACGAATCTCGATTCCAAGATTCGGTTTTCTCGCTACAATCCTAGCAAGATTTAGGGTCTTTTTTCCTTTCTACATTCACCACAGCTACACTTGCAAATGAATCAAATTGGAGGGAAATTGCCTTATTAAAAGAAAATCCCCAAAATTTTATTTTTCCAATTACAACCAAACCGTAGCTCAGTTTGAAAAGCCTTCTGCACCGTTGGAAAGCTCTCACCGAGCACTGAAATGGGTATTCTTTCATTTTTTGTGATTTTATACTTCACCCAAAAGCATTTTTTTCCAAGAAGGGTCACTTCGTTGCTTCTCAAAATTGAATTTCTTCACTTGCAACACTTCTACTTAGGGCACCACTTTGCCTTCATACTTGTTGATACTTGTGTTGATTTTCGTCATGAGTAACCATCTTTTACTCATGTTTTTATGGTCCCCACTGGGCCTATTCTGTGTGGCAACATCATAAATTTGCCCTTGTTTAGAGGACCCAATTTGAGTCATCATCGCATCCATGGAGTCTGTCTCGAGTTCCTTTTGTCTCCCACCACAATCTTCCATCCTTCATCTCTTTATACCTCTCTCGTGTCGCACATTTTTTCCTCTTGTCATATTGCCCCTATCCCCTCCGGAGTCGAGTTAGTAGCTGCCAGGTCATCCATGTTGGGTGTGGAGCATGATTATCTTGTTTATTTTGCATCACAACGTTGGACCCCTGTATCTTAATGGGGTGGCAACACCGCCCGTATTTAAACACTGCCTAGGGGGTCCTGGGGGGCGCTGCTATGACTTTATGGAGCACCCCCCTAGTGGTGGGTTTCGGGGGCAGCGCCCCCAAAGCTAAAAACAAATGTAAAATTTCCTTGTAAAAGTATAGTAATTTCTAGTCAATCTGGGCCGTTCATTAGGTAGATGATTTGACGATAGAAATTATGTTTAGTTTATGGTTTTTCGTCCTAGAAGGCAACCCCTCATTTTTTATGAGGGTATTTTATTGCGGCTGTGTATTGTATGTGTATTCTCAGAGCGAGAAACAGATAGGGAGAGTGTGAGAAATAACAACGGATATTACAGTGGATCTGCTGTAGGTTGTGTCTCTTCATTTTGCTAGATAATAGAAAGGAAGGATTGGTTTTTCAGGGTGGACGTAGCCCAAACTGAGTGAACCACGTATATATGTGTCTCTCTGGTTTTATGTGTTTTGTGTGCTTGTGATTTCCACATATTTTATGTGTTGCATTCCTCTGTAATATATAATTTTATAACAATCCATGCCCTTTATGCTCTAACAAGGGAAGTCGTCAGCCTGCTACTTAGTATCCCCCATTCCACCATCATCCCCAATGTCATTCTATCAATCGCTCTACTATTAAACCTCATGCCTTAGTTGAGGATTCCTCATTGCCTCACCCATGGTGGACCTCCCTATGTAAAAATAAACCTATTCATTCCAGAAGACAGGTCTAGAGGGCAGTGTACCTTGGTTCCATCTTCCATTCTTGTTTGGTGCCTCGGATCAGGAAAAGGGACCCTTTATTGCCCTTTGACTTGATTGTTTCTCAGTTACAACTCCTTATGCCATGATCGAGATTTGTATACTTAATGGTTCTGTAACACAACAGATTGTACCAGTGATTCTTGGGTGCATGTGAGATGTTTCAAACCTCATGAGGGGTGGCCCTTTAGGTAGTCCCCCACATACCTAGATGACCTCTTTACTACAGCCTTGGATGCAGCTCTGCAGATTTTATGGTTCCGGCTTTAGCTGCTTGCAGTTCCTTTTTAGTTTGCATGTATCATTCAGATTTTTAGAGCCCTTTCCTATTTTATAGGGCCTCTTTGGTTGTTATTATATCTTATGTACTTAGAAATTATTGTGTAAGTCCTGGTTGTTGTCCCAGGCACAGTATGTATGTGGGATCCATTATGTTTTTTATTTGGCCCATGTTTATGCCAACATGTACTATATAGCTCAACCCCATGTTTGTTGGGCGCACCATTATTCTTTGTAATTTTTCATCTCAGCAGGCATAGGTATGCCTCCCCCACCTCATTCAGAACAGGTACTCACTCATAAAAGAGACTTGTTGCACCTATAAGTCTCACCTCCTTAGGGTCTTGCCCTCTCTCACTTCAGTCCTTCTTATATGTTCTCTCTCTGACTCCACTTCGGTGTCTAGTGATTGCATTCTTACAATGTACTTCGGTCATACGATTAGTTCCTAATGCTCGCACGTTGGGGGGCAATCTGTTACACCAATTTTTGGTCATCTAACTTGTTACTATTAGATGGACAAAAGTACACCATGTAAGACCAATTTTACCATAGTAAAATTGCTTTCACTATGAGAAAAAATTTAATTACCCATAGTTTATTAAATTATTTCTGGTCTAAACAGGAAACCCCGAGAAGAATAATTAAATAAATCCTTATTTGTTTGATTTTCCTCTAGGGATAATTAAATAAACCACTGTTTAATTAATATTCCTGGTCATATTTAACCCAAAACATGAGAATTAATTAGAGAAATCATTTTTTATCTTATTATTCTCTAGGAATAATTATTTAAATCATTATTTAATAATATTCCTTGTTAAATTTGACTAAATCATTTATAAATAATTGAATAAATAATTATTTAATCAATTATTCCTTAACCTCATCCTTGAAAAAATAAATAAATCATTTATTTATTTATTATTTCCAAATAAAGGGATTTAACCAATTCTAAATTCCTTTTCCCTCCACCAAAAATAATAAAATATTCCAAGTAAGTTGGGTCTAGATTTGGTTAATAATATTTTAATTATGCACCAATATCTAGACTAACTCAATATTTTGTTATAAATAGAAGGGTTTTCATTCATTCACTAACTCTTTTTTATTTATACTTTTGGTCTGACTTTGATCCTCCATCATTGTCATATTTTTTCTACTTTTGCTTGTGAGCTCCCTTTGAGTTCCATTTTGTCTGGGTTTTCTGCACCATCAAGAGAGAGAGATCTTCGATCTGAAGTGATAAGGACATACAAGAACCCATCCCATTGAGGGGAACTAGTTACATATTTATGTGTTCCCTTCCCAGGTGTCATAATACAAAAAATTATTTGTAAATTATTGTCTTGTCTATTGGATGTATGGAGAAACTCTTATTTATTTTTGTTGTTTAATTTCTTTAACTGCATATATCTGGATTTTTTCAACATTTATTCTGATCACCTACTACATATCTAAGGAAATTGACAGCCACATTTGATGTTAGGGTTGTTTTTTATGCATAACTAAAGTGAACTTTTTTCGTATGCTTGCGATTAGAATTCACACTAACAACCTCAGAGAGGTTATTTTCAAGAACAAATCAAAGAAGATTAACCTCTTTCACTTTTCTCACAGGTGCTACCAATTTGAAGTTTCGAAGATGTCTTTGGGCTATATTTTCGGAATGCGTTTTTTTCCTATTTTAGACATGTTTTTCAAATGAATATTCCAGACACCGGAGATTTTTTTCAAAAAACCAAGAGAGTTTTTTCTTCAGCATGAACTGATTTACAAAAAACTCCTCCCGTTTTGCAACATCTATCAAGGATTCAGAGATAGGAGCTCATTTTTGAGCTCTAATTTTCAGAAAAAAAACAACCAAAATTTGAGTTTTTTTCCAATTAGGCAATTTCGTAGCGAAGACTGGGCTTGAAGGCCAGATTTCACTACGAAATCCATGTAGAATACTTTTTGCAAAAAATCTCAGTTTGGGTGGAAATCAAAAGGGGGTAAAATTTGTATTTAGCTTATTTGGTTCAACAAACACATTCAAATTAGAAAGGAAGGCTAAAAGTTGACTTAGATGGCTAAAATGAATTCGCTACCAAACTATGCTATGAAATTGCCTATTCTACTCTTTTTTTGCGCAAGGAGCTTTTAGTTGTATTTTGTTGTTCTGAAAGAGTATTGAAGGAAAACCAACCATGTGGAGGCATTAAAAGGTGGCAGTGGGACACTCCAGCAGAGATTTACTCCTCGACAAATAAGTCACCTTTCCAGCTCAGCATGAAGATAGTGATCGAATGTTATGGTTATCTTATCCTTAAAAGTAGGGTGATCAGTTTCTTATTTTAGTGAGGGAATTTATGCTTTGATGATGGTTAGTGCCACTCAACCAAATAACTAATTTTGATGTAACTGTGCACTCCTTTAGTTAGTAGTTGTAATAAATAGGAGGTAGAGTCTTAATAGGCTTATAAGTCTAAATTCATTAGCTTTCGTGATTTAGTTCCAGGAATATAATTTATTGTTAAGATAGGTGTCAAGATTATGATTCGATGATCTAGCCAGCTAGGTAGATCCAATGTGAGGAACAAAAGTCTATTAATAGGCAGAACTTCTAATGGGAAGGGGTTGGAGAATGTTATTTGACACTACTACTATTGTTCATTTTTTATCATCAGTAATATACATTGACTGTGTTTCTACTTCACCTGAGATTCTTGAAGTGTTTCAATAAGCTTATGTCTTATATTTCTTTATATCTTGTTTCCAATATCTTGATGTTGAATTACTTAGAATTGATGTTATGAATGATCTGACTTCCTTTTAACATTGAGCTATTGAATATTTCTGTGTGTTAGTATTTTCCTTTCATTGAAACAATAAAAGCATCAGCTTCCACAAGAAGATCCATTTGTCATTGAATTTCTCCATAGCCCAATGGTAGTGAAACCTATTTCATTTTTCACCTGTAATCAAATACATTAAAACACTTATCACAAAGTTAGCCATCTGATTGAATCCTAATTGAGAAAATCATAAGTTTATGTGAGAAAGTCTCCTCAGGCTGAAGAGGCTAATCCTCAGTCAAAATATGGTTTGAAAGAGTTACTTTAAGTTGTCTGGTGAAGAAACCCATTAGTACCAATTTAGATATAGCATTTTGATGCATCATCCAGGAGTCTAAGGACATATTTCCCGAAGTTTGTTCTCAAACAGTGAAGTTGAACTCTTGGAAGTAGCAGGAGCTCAGAAAATTTCGAGGCTACAGAACTAACTTGGCAACTCCATTGTTGAAGAATTCAAAAATTCATAGCTTCATGGTGATTCCACTAGAATTATGAAGAAATCAGATGTTTCCATTCTTGTTTTGAGGTATGCATGTGTAGATTTTTCAGAAATTTATGGTTTCCCAAATCCTTTTCCCAAGGATGCATATTTTTTAAGGAATGGTCCAAAATTTAATAGAGAAGATTTGAGTTCGACCTTGAAGTATATATCAAATTTTCATGACTTTATTGAGCTTCTTAGAGTCAGACATGAAGATATTTTCATCATATTGTTCTATGATTCATTTCATTGGAAATTTAGACAATGGATTGTATTAAGTCATTTGCATATTTTTGGCTTATCTTTTTGGAAACATGGATGGAAAAAATAGAGTTGGTGGCAGATTCTCTTTCCATTCAAGGTTTTAAGCAATGGAACGATGATCACACTAATGAGGAAGTGGATGAAATTTTTTCTTCGGCCTTGTATTCTTGTATAAGTCATTTGAGTGCAAGTCAGAAGATAAGATTCACTTTTTGGATGAATTTGCTAAGAACATTGAGAAAGACATTGAATTTTTAGAAGATCAAATTCATTCCTATAGTCTTCATGGTCAAGATTAGTCTTTTGAAAACTTTTTCATGCCAAAATACAAAGAGAAGGTGGGGCTACCTTTATTTTTTGAGATTGAGGAGAAATGTCTTGTTTTTGAAAATAGGTTTAATAGCACACAACAGAAATCTTGTGTTTCTAAAGAAAGCATATATGAGTTGTCTAAAACTGCAGAATTTCTTGAGAAACACCAAACAAACAATGTAATCTATGATCCTATATCCGACTACATGGAAGATTTCTATAGTCCAAATTTCCAATTATGTTTTGATTGTGAAAATCAAACCCATTTCCTATTGCCTTGGTAATTACAGTATCCAGTTTGCATTTGGTTTAAGCACAGTTAAGGAGTTTAGGTATCAGATCAGCTCATTGACTCGCTTTATTAGAGGTTTCATGTTGCTTGAATCAAACATGAAGATTGCAGTTGTTAGGGTAGGTAGGAGTGTGTGTGAATAAGCTCAAGTATCCTGAGCATGTTTTCAGCATGTACAGATTTAGTCTTCAGCTTGGATTGTAGTTTTCAACAAGCTTGAGACTAAGGAGAAGGCCATAAGAGCCTGGAGAAGTCTTCATCAATTTTAGTTTTCTTTGAAAGAAAGCACTGGAAGTACAAGTTATTTTTTGTACCATAGGGGCACACGATCTCTAGTGGAGCCACTGTTATCACTCATAAATTTTCAAATTTTCATTGATAGGGTCACTCACATCACTCACCTCGGTTTCATCTTGTCTTCATAGAATGGTTCATGAAATTGATGGAAAACCCATGAAATAAGCCTTACCCTAAGTCTAAAACCCCCCATGAGTCATGTCATGTCAGTAAAATCCACTCCATTCCATTTAGTTTTCACATGAATTTCCTCAAAACAAACATATTTCACTTGTCTATTTTTTCACCATTCGGTATTGAATGTAATTGCAAAATGGAGGATTTCGCTACGAAACCACCTGAAAATTCTGTAGCGAATCTGCCAGGTTTTTAACTGTCTTCGCTGTGGGATCATATTTTTCTGTAGAAAAAATAGAGCATGGTGAGGTGTAAAAATTCTGATGGTCAGGGGTCAAGGTGAGGTCACCCAATTAAGTTTCATGATCACCCAAGCATGCAAGATCATAATTACCGTCATTATTATCTTTTGTTCTCACATTTGGCATTCTTCTCCTAAATTTTGAATTGCATTTTAAAATTCATCTCTAAGCATCTCTTTGTCATATATTGTTCGAGCCTTTCATGTAGCAACAAAGTGTCATCTTTAAAGAGTTAATTCATAGCACAAGCAGATTGTTGTCTAGTTTTTTTATTTGCAGGTGTCATAGTTAGGGAAACAACGAGGTTATAAAGCACAATGGAAATGAATAAGAAGGTGAACAAGGGGGGTTATTGTGTGAGATACGAGCCTATGGACCTCAAGCTATTGAATGAAGACCCCAGTTTCATTGATGCTTTTAGAAATGTTGGATGTTTGTAGTTCTGTCAGAAGCTTCAGGGATTTCATGCCCATATATCAAAATATTTTGCTGTAAAATTTACAGGGACAACCTCAAAAGTAGGAGAGAGCCCTCTCAAGCTAAAGAGGCTAATCCTTAGTCAAAAAATTGTTTGAAAGAGTTACTTTAAGTTGTCTAGTGAAGCATCCCATCAGTACCAATTTAGAGATAACAGCTTCCATCACATATTCAGATCCATATTGAAGAAAAACTTCTGTAGAAATCAAACCATTAGATCTACTCTTGCAAATGATTAACTTAGCATATATGAAGTCGTACCAAGTAATAATTATTTCTATCATAGATTTTGAGCGAATTTTTCTTTTTTATTAGCATTATATCCAAGTCCTATTTTGATTAATGGGGAGTGTTGATTTGATGATTTCTTCCAATGTTTTAGATCCTCTTGCAAATATGAGATTTAGATTCAATTGTGCCTTATTTTTCTCAAGTTATTTTATTTGCCCCACAATTTCAAATTCTCAATTCTCAGGGTGCGTTTATTTCTCTTGAAATTATTTTCTTGGAACTTCCTCTACTCTTTTAAACTCCTCTAAACAAACTTTTAACCGATTCATTTCATCAACAGAGCTATTGATTTGATTTTCTTGAGTTTTGTTGATATTTTTGAGTCTATAAATATCTTTTATGCATCCATTAAATCATCACAATTATTTGATTCACTTGCAAATTGATCTTCAAAGGAAATGAGAATTTTAGGCAATGAGAATTTTATATTCTTGGTTAGAATCAAAGTCAACATCTTCATCATCTGAAAAAAATTCACTATCTTCATGAATATAAAATATTTTATTTTCTATAAAAATCCTTTTAACATTCTTCTTAGATGTGTTCTTTCCTTTTGCAATAGTCGCTTTGTATGGACATTTAGTAGCATAGTGCCCCACCATTCCACAAGAAAATAATTTAAATAGCAACTTACCTTTGAATTTTCCAGTACTTGTCTATAACTTCTTGAAATTTTTTACCTCTTTCTCATCTAAGATGCAACAATCATCATCTGGTTGTTGCTTTTGTTTTCCTTTGATTGTAGCTTTGAAGAAAACTTCTCCGAGTTCTAATGTATTCCCTTTTGTTCCCTTTTGTTCTCATTTCCTCAATGGATGAAACTTTGGAAATGAACTTAGGATTTAACGATCTCAAGATATTTTCGACAATAGTAGGATCCTCAATCTTGTCCCTAAGACCCTTCATAGTGTTTGAAACTTCATCTACTCTAAGGAAAACGTTTGCAATGCTTTCATCATCATGCATTTTAAGAGACAAATACTGAATTCTATAGGATTGTAGCTTAGCATTTTTTTACCTTAGTATCACCTTCATAGCTCTGGACCAACTTGTCCCATTTTTTTTCATGGTGTCAAGCTACATTACTTTCACAAATTTGGATTCAGAAAGTCCTCCCAAGATAACATTTATTGTTTTTCAATGCTTTCATACTGTCTCTTCATTGCATCATTTGTCGGAATGGAGTTTGGATATTGATATCTACTTTAAAAAGTTACCCAAACATCAGATCTTAGAGATTGAAAATATGATCTCATTTTGACCTTCCAAAACATGAAGTTTTTCATTTAAACAAAGGTGGCCTAGTAGAGAAAAATCCATCATGGTTGCTCATTGTGTTGGATCTCTCTTCTAGTGATAAAAATACTTCTTAAGGGCATGGCTTCGATACCAATTGTCATAAAAATACTCATAGGGGTGGCGGGTGAATCAATATTTAATTTCAATTAAAATTTAAAATGCACCTTCTGAGATTTATACACAGGTTTATTTGAAGCAATACACGTATGTACAAATGGAGAGATGGAGAGTAGAAGTTTTAGGTTTTGCAGGTTTGGAGGGGCTGGCGGCGTGACTGTTTTGGCCTTCAACAGTGCAGCAGGAGGGAAGAATCTCTCACTTGCATGGGGGCGGGATCATAAGGAAGGCCGAGGATGGACATCTGTCTAGATACCGTCAAATCGCATGGATGGGTAGCATTATCCCTCAGGGATCAGAGATGGAGATAGCAGACCATCCAAGAAAAATAAAAATGTCGCTTTTGGGGTTGATCTGGGACCCTGTCTACATCCTTTGGAAGGTCTTTCCTCCTGGTTTCAGAATATCTGGGGAGCTGGGCCACAGGATCCTGCTGGCAGGAAAGAGCAAACACTGGTAAAGAATGATGGGCTGAGGAAAAAATATGGTTTAGGGTGTTTTGGTAGGGGGAGAAACGACAGAAGAGGCCCTCAGCCTCTGCCGCAGCCACAAGGAGGTGCTCCTACTCAGATCGAAAGCTAGAGGCAGTGAAATCAGAGAACGAGAGCTCTTAATATGGAAGGATCACATCTGGAACAAATATTTCTACCTGATACGGTCTCCTCTTTCCCTAAGCTCTGTTTATAAATTTTTATGCTATGATGTTTATTGTGATAACTGGATTTCCGAGGGGTGGATCCTCTGGATCACCGTCTGGGCAAATGGGGGTTTCAAATCCCTACCCCTCCAAAATAATTTATGTCTGTGGGGATGGAGAGGGGGCACCCCCACCTATGAGACTCTGATATGTGAGGCTTCAAAGGCCCCTGGAACCTATGACTGTGAAGGTGGAGGGGTCTGTCCTTGGGGGAAAAGCACAAAAAACCCCTACACAGAGGCAAGAGGTAAGGAAACTATTGTAGCAAATAGTTTCCAGATATTTATAAAAAAATTAGATGGAAAATCCCAAATATTTTGGGTACAATATTGGGAGCTAGTTACAGATCTGAAGCAGAAGATAAAATCTTCTATAGGTATCCCGACTATAAGACAAATTCAGATCTTTTCGGGGAAATCATTACAGGAAGGGATCCCCTTAAAAGACTATCTTAACAAAAGGAACTCCTCCATAGTCTTTAATTTAAGACTCAAAGGAGGAGTTGCAGGAGTAGGAACTTCGGATAGATATGAACAGAACAGAACACATGGATAGACGAGGGGAGCCAACACCTTCAAAACAGGAGCCTCAAATGGCCCAACATACATAAACATCTTACAAGGGAAAAACAAAGCAACAACTCCAACATAATAGGATGAGAACACTCCCAAGCCATATATTGTGGAGCAACTAAATTGCGTACCAAAACTGAACATTGAGGCAACGAAGATCGATGAATATCAGGCTATGCACTATGGACTGTGACATACAATATCTCTGCTCAAAAGGATATTTTAGTGTCAAGTTCAAATCCTAGGAAGCCAGAGATATCATTCTCATGGAAGGACCGTGGTTCTAGGGTTCTACTGGCCTCTTCACCACTCCTTGGTTCCCTGATTTTGATGCAAAGACGTTGGAGATTACCAGGATGTCGGTTTGGGTCAGATTTTATAACCTCCCGCTCCACTTTTGGAATGAAGGTGTACTGGAGGGCATTGGAAACAGGCTTGGGAGATATATCAAAACAGACATCCAATGCCTGGTGGAGAGATTTTTCACTTTCACAAGAATATGTGTGGAAGTGGACCTTAGCAAGGGGTTGCAGAAAGTATCTATCTAATACACAATCAGCAAAAATGGATGCAACACCTGGACTACAAAAATAAAGCTTTTGGATGTAGGATATGCAAGAAAACTGAACATCTACAAAACACATGCCTAGACGCAAAACCGGAAACCAGAAAGAAGAAGAAAATAGGGAAAGCATCTAAGGGATGGAAATTCCCCTCAAAAGGACCAGAGCAAGAGATAGAAGACGAAGGGGATATGCCAACCCAAAACGAGAGTAAACAGCCGAAAGAATATCTAGGGACACAAGAACAAGAATCACAAGAACCAATGGAAACTAATACGAACTCTTAGACGCTTGACCCGTCGATGGACCCAACAACACATGAAGCACGTTCTTAGGTAAGCTCAAGTGCAAACAAGAGAGAGCATGTGTCCGAAAGTTCAGACCGTGACAAAGAAAACACAATAAGGAATAATGAGTTGGCCTTGGTTCCTTCCTCCCTACATTCGGGGAATTGGCAGATCGTTCAAAAGAGAAAAGGCAAGTGTGAAAAGCCCAACCCAGCTGGCATTTTGTAAATTTTTTGGTAGCCTCACTACATGATGGTGTACATGATTACACGGGCCCTATGGGCGCCTTGAATGCTTTAATGCATGTACAAAGTTGTAACTCTCATTAATTTATTAATAGAAAGTTGCCAATTTTCCCTTGGAAAAAATAAATACATGTATGTACGCGCTTTTAGTGAATACAACAAGCGAACATGCATATTACTTATCTTTCACAACTTCATCAATATTTAACTAAGTTAGAAGGGAAATAGTGTATGTAATAAATCCAAAAGTCAACACATCCACAATTAACACATAAGGACTTATCAAAGCTGAAATTCTATCAATGGGATTGGCTTCATTCTTTATCGTTCAGAGACATAGATTTCAAGTAAATAGTAAAATAGGAAGAGGAATAAATAACCAAGGGAAATTCAAGGCCTTATACTAATTACAAAAACATTCTTTGAATATTTGGATTGATAAGATTCGGGTCATGGGTGACTCTTCTATGATCACAAACTAGATGAAAGAAATCCTTCAAGTTCGAAATAATTTATTTTCTCCAATAACATAACAATTAAAAGTAATATATAATTAGTTTATTTGCTCATCTATACTCATATTTCTAGAGAGTGCAACAAGAATGTAAGTCAACTCTCAAAGGAGGTCTTCAACTACATGAGCATTATGGTTCCTAAGAAGGAATACAAGATGGTCACACAATGGTCTCACAATTTTTTTTATTTAATGATTTTTTAATGAACTTGTAACATGCTAGTTCATGGCTATGTTAAGTCTATTGTTTTATTCTCAAGTGCTTGATAAATAGGGTAATTGATATTGTCAATGTTATGGAACTTTCTAGATGTATTATAATAGTAAAATATTTGTATAGCTTTGTCTCAAGATGATCCTTTTTGGACTATGCCTAGAGCCCCTAAGTATTGTATTTTTGTTTATCTCAAATAAAAATACTTTTTTTTCTTGGAATATATTTATATATATTTTATATGAGGAATATACGTATTCAGTCCACTACATCAAAGTTCATCATGTCACTAACATAATCTTAACTTGGGTGGGGAGGGTCCCCTCCATTTCTCCCAATTGAAATCAAAAAAATTCTTAGGGTGAAAACATTTCAATAATTTGTTACTTAATATAAAAGAGACGTATAATCCATTCTCTACTCAATATGGAGTTGACACATTACCTGAGCACTCATCCCCACACATAAAGAAATAAACAACCAATATAAATCTAAAAAAAAAAAAATCAAAATCTCTTAAAATAAAAACTTTAACAAACATTTACACTTCTAAAAATTTTTTATCCCTCCTAATATAATTTAAAATAAAATAAATTTACATTAATCTAAATATTTCATATATTAAATATTATAACTATTTAGATATTTTCAAGTACATATCATTTACACACTTTTAAATATATATTTCAAAATGATTTCCTTCTCCTTCGCAAACACGATACCAAAATAGTCAAAAGTCCCTTCACCTCATAATCATAACATAGTTCCTTTTAACCTTTAATAGGTGAAATGTTTCATACATTTTAAGACAACGTGACTTTGTTACCTTAAAGCAAAGCTTAGCTGTTCAAGTTTCTACTTAGTCTCATTCAACGAACACAACCAACGGATGCTTTTTTTCCTTTCGGGTTTGTTGGTTCTCGGCCTATTTTTAAAGATTAAGTGTTTGTATTTCATAGTCCTTTCTTAGATTTGTTTTTACAATGGTATGGGTTATGTGTAATCATATAAAATTAATATATATTTATTTTAATTTTGAATTTTTTTACATTTATAAATTGATATATATTTATTTTGAATTTTAAATTTATTAAATATTGTGAAAGATTAAATTTTTATAAATTAAAAAAAAAATTATATCTCAAAAAAAAATTATATCGTTCTGAAGATGAATCACATTGATTGATTCGAAATCCATCCTAAATTTTCTGTCCAATATGATTACCCTGAAAATCTTTAGAAATTTACTATAATTACAGAAGCATGAATTTAAACATAAAAAATTATTACTATATTTAAAATTAGAATTAAAATAAATATATACGGATTTTTAACCAATAAAATACTAAATGATAAAATAGACTTGGCTCTTAAACTGCATCATTTTCAAAATGAAATTCATTCTCCTTGAAAATAAATTTCCTAAACAATCGCTTCTAGACTTATAAATCTACGCGCTTTATGTGTTTCCTGATTTGATTTAGATGCTTCCTTATCTATCAATATACACTTTGAAGTGGTTTTTTTGTTTGAATGACATGCTTCTTTATTTGCCAAGAAAATACCTGCTTTTTGAAGTACTTTTTCAGTTGATTGGAATCCTTCCTTTTTAAATAATACAAACGCAATTTTTTACTTTTATAAATTGTAAAATGCAACTTTGTTAAATGAATATGAGATTTTAGATGTTGATTGGGGAGGTTCATATTTATAATGGTAAATCATATTTAATTAATATTTTAGTTATGTAGATTTTATTTAATATTTAAAATAAATATTTAAGTATAATGTAAATTTATAATATAAAAATAATATTACTAATAAATATTAGAATTAAAATTATATATAGTGATAATATTTTTTTATTACTATACATATTATTATTATTATCATATATAAAAGTTGATGATGAAATTTATTTGGGTGACAAAGTCCAAGATTTAAGGTCTCAAACATTTCTTATGATTTTTGGTGTAGACCATACTCGTTCAACAAGCTCAGAGATATTGAAAAATAATGCTTCTTAGGATATATTGAAATGAGCTCATGAGTCGACTTTGTGTAACTCTGAAAAGGAATATCTTTCAATGCATAATGATAATCTGCAGATCACTTTGATCAAACCACCTTCAGAAGGTTGGGTCAAGGTTTCAAAAAAGAAAGGAAAGAAATGGTGCCTTAAGGATCATCCCCAATTTGGCTAATTCTCTTCTCTAGTTATGTCCTATGTCCCTTTACCTAATCCAAGATCTTTTACTTCAAGGATGCATTTAGAATTACATATAATGGAGCATGTTAACCAAGTAAATTAAACCATATGAAAAGAAGTAGAAAAACATAAGCAATCATGAGATCAAAGACACATCGATTTGATTATGGAGTTCACCCAATTTGGGCTACGTCTCTGGGCCTTGCTCAACAACGGTGAGGCCTTCTTTTATTAAGTGGCATCAAAGAAATCAAGTACAAGAAACTTTACAAAAATGACCCTTATACCTCCAATCCGAATGATGGCCTAAAAATGGAGAGCTCCGTTGGAGAAACGGACGTCACCACTGGATTCGTGTCATGAAATCTTGCAAAATCTACTATAAACTTGTCGCATTATGTCACTTGCACCTCTAGCCCTCTAAGGGGATCTTTTCAGAATCTAACTGATTCCCTCGCTCATGGTTCTGCACCTCCTCCAGGGCAAGGTTCCATTGCTCCTCTGCTGACCTGCTTGGTTCGAATAGTTGGAAGGGATGATATATAATTCCATGGGCAGATGTCCCACTATAGGGTCATTGGCCCGTTGGTAAAGCACTCCAATTAGGCGCGGGGTGGTTGGGGGCTCCAACCCCACCGACCCCCATATAGCATGCACATTATTTTTTGTTTTAACAGTTGATTGGAATGGAATGTGATTGGTTATTTGGGGTCCCCCGTTGGGGGCCATGCCACGTGGGTTGAGCGGGTTCAAACCCCGTCGGCCCCGGCGTATCGTAATGTGGCATGGCCGGTGTGGTAGGTTCGCCTTTGGAAACCCACCCAACATTTATGTATTACATATGCGTTGAAAGGTGTGGGGGTGTGGCATACCGCCACCTCCATTTGACACTATATTATAATATAATGCAACCAGTGGAGTGGGCGGGTCTGACGGGCTCGACCCACCCCCCTTTTTTAATATTTTTTCATTTTTTTACAATAATATGGTATTTTTTTAATCCATTGGAAAATAAGGGTCATTGGAAAAATTAAATAGGTGATAATTTCGCCCGTCTGGTGGCCAAATTTCATGCGCCAGGTCGCTGCCAATTTGTTGCCTCATTAAGTCTGCCACTTGGCCAAGTTTGACTAAAACTTTGACCATCCATAACTTGACCATAAGAACTCAACTTTGAGTGTTGTTCACATCGTTGCAATCAGGGCGACGAGCACTATGATCTGGTCTTAGTTTCAATTCCATCCGATAAATTTTATTTTTGAGCTACTTTCATGGCTACTTCTATTTTTGGATCCTCCCAGATCATTCCTCCCCACCGAGGTTATTTTTGGACTGCCAAAAGCTTTATCAGTCAATTGGAAAGTGAGGGAATTACTTCCCCACTTTCTTCTTTTCCATCCAACAAGCCTTACTTGGATGCATTCCTTTGAAGCCAATACAAAGATACTCCACATCTCCCCGTCGTGAAGTCCTGATCTTCCTGCCGAGAATGATGTCATCTGGTAGCTTGTCCAAGTATTTAGGTGAAAAATAGTCCACTGTAGAACCTTTCCGAACCTGTCCAACCTCTTCGGTGTCCATGATCAAAGGAGGTTCATAAAGCTTCAAATTTTCAACGTTCACCACTGAGTCCATCTACATGTATGTTGGAAAATCGAGACGAAAAGCAATGTCTCCAATCTTCTCTAAGATAATGAATGGACCATATCAGATTGGTCACAACTTATTTTATTCTCCTTTCATATGGTATCTACTGATATAGAGCCAAACTTTGTCCCCAACCTAGACTTGGTGATCGACTCGGTGCTTTCCATGTTGAGCTTTATATTGAGTTTGACTTTTCTCCAACTGCTGTTTCACTTCCCGGTGAATCATTTGTATCCGCTAAATAAAATTCCTCTCTTTGTCCCTGTCATCTCTCCTAATGGAATATTCATCTTTCCCAAAGACCATGTCTAAGGGATCCTTTGGAAAATAACCAAATAATGTTTCGAAAGGTGAGCTCTGAGTGGATGAATGCACTGCTTGGTTGTATGTATGTTGCACATAAGGAAGTTTCTCATCCCATGACATTGGACACTTGCCACAATAGCCTTGGAGTAAGTGTATTGCTGTGTAGTTGACAACCTCTATTTTTTTATCAGTCTACAGATGAAATTCCATGCTCCTCTTCAACTTGGTGTCCATCATTCTCCACAAACTCATCCAAAACTCTCCAAGAAAGTGAGAGTCTCGATCAGAGGCAATGGATGTGGGCAGCCCAAAATGGACCCATAAAAATTGGAAGAAGAGATGAGCGGTCTTCTTTGCATTGATCTTCTTCTTACAGGGAATTAATATAAAAGTTTTACTAAATTGATCCACAACAACATACAAATAATCATAAACTATCCTAGACAAAGGAAAACCACCTATAAGATCCATTGACACACTTTCCCATGGACGACCCAGAACATGGAGTTGTGTGTAGAGCCCCAATTTTCTATTAGTGGACTTGCAAAATGAATATAACACGCATCCATTTACATTTCAAGTCACAATATTTTTCATGTGAGGCCAAAAAAAAAACCTCTTAAAATGACACAAAGTATTTTCTACACTAGAATGACCTGACACAAGAGAGGTATGTGCCTCTTTGATTACATGTGCCCTTTCATTAATGGGTATGTATAGTTTGCCAAGATGGTACAACAATTTTCCCTTTAAGTGATAATTATCAACCTGCGATCCATGCGTCGGTTTTTCATAAATCTCCTTAAAATCATCATCATCGGCATATTGTTCAACATAACTTTCAAAAGATAAAGAAGCATTTTGCAAAACTATAGATGCAAAAATAGGAGGGTGAGAAAGCATATCTTCCACTTTGTTTTGGTTCCCTTCTTGTGAGGAATCCCATTTATCTGAAATGACGTGCTTGTTGAAGCTTGGTCTGCGGCTGAAGACATTGTAAGGGCTGGTGATCTGTGTGAATGATGGTCTCCTTACCAATTAGGTAGTGCTTCCACTTCTTGACACTTTGAACCAAGGCATACAACTCATTGTCATATGTGGGATAGCTCATAATAGCTTGGGAGAATGTCTCTGAATGGTAACATACAAGTTTACTTTGTTGCATCAGTACTTCTCCCATGGCGTATCCAATGGTATCTGTCTCGATCTCAAACGGTCATTGGAGGTTAGGTAAGGCCAAAACTGGTGCAATGTTGATATTCTCTTTTATGGTATCAAAGGATTTCTGCTACTTTCCTCCCCATTGAAAGGTTTTCTTCACACTCGTCAAAGAATGTAAAGGGGATGGAATGACAAAGAAGTTGGCAATGAATCATACTCCAATATTGTACTGCACTAAAAAAACTACGTACCTCTATGACATTGGTGGGTTTTAGGCCACTTTAAAATCACTTCAATTTTGGAAGGATATATTTTCAATTGTCCACCACTAACAATGTGACCCAAGTAAACCAAATAGGTCTTAATAAATTCACACTTCAACATTTTGACATACAATTTTTCATTTTTCAAAACATAAAGCACTTTCTTAACATGACACGCATGATCATCCCATGTCCTACAGTAAAAAATAATTTCATTAAGATACACAAGTACAACATCGTCAAGAAAAGGCCTCAAAATATCATTCATCACCCTCATGAATGTGGTTGGAGCATTGCACAATCCGAATGGCATCACCAACCATTCAAACAACCCATGTTTCATCTTGAATATAGTTTTCCACACATCCTGTTCTGCAATCCTGACTTGATGATAATCGTTGCGGAAGTCCAGTTTTGTGAAATAGACAAAAAATTTTAATTGATCTAATAAATCATGAATGCGAGGGAGAGTGTACCAATTCTTCACCGTTATTTTGTTGAGTTCATTGTAGTCGATGCACATCCTCCATGTACTATCCTTCTTTGGCACCAACACGATAGGTGAGACACATGGAGAAGAACTTGGTCTTATGACCCCTTGGTTCAACAATTCCTACACCTGTTTCTTTATCTCCTCCATCTCGATAGTTGACAACTTGTACATACCAATGTTCAGTAAAGAAGCATCCTGCTGCCAGTGAATCTCTAGTTTGATTTCATGATTTAGAGGTAACCCACTTGGTTCCTTAAAAATTCCATCATAGTTAGAAACAATTTCACATAATTCATTCTTATGAGTGGGATCACAACCTTCAAAAGCATCAGATGCCTCAACATATTTTTCTCTCACAACCATGAGCATGCATCCTTTGCTAGAATTCACCAATCTCTTCATCTGACCTGCACTTACAGAACTGACATTGAATTTGTTACAATGAGATCTAACAGTGTATTCCACCTCATATTTCGTGAGATGATACTTGTTTTCATGGCGAAAGAAAATTTCTTTCCTGTCATATAGATAAAAACTCCCCAATACATTACCACAAATATCCAAAGGTACAACATCAAGTTCAACCTCATCAACTAGTTTGGATGCAATGATCAATCTAGCCTTACACTATTTGGTTACATGTAATTTTGCATTATCACACACCCAACCAAGAGGGTAAGGTTTCAAATGTGGTTTGGTTTCTAAGCCCAATTTCTTTAACAAGGATTCTAAAATCAAATTTTCTTATGAACCCAGATCAAACAAGGTTTTCACTTTAGCATGTTTCATCATGACTCTAATGTGGAAAAATTAAATTCTCTTTCATTCATTAACAAGAGGCTCATTTGAAGAACTTGTGCTTGCATATGATTTAGAATTTTCATTAACATGAAGAGAAAGAGTACCTTGTGTGCCTACTATTGTGACCAATGCCTCATCACTAGAATCAGATCCAAGGTCCTGATGCATGGTTTCTACTGTCTTTTGCTTGTTATTCCCACCAAATATCTTTGGTTTTAAATATGGATGCAAATTCCAATAGTGTTCATCATCATTGCCATCCTTCTTGCAGTGAGTACAATATGGCTTCACTCCTTCCTCCTTCTTGGTTGTAGCTACCTTTCTATCCTTTCCCTTTCCTTTTCCCTTAAACTTTCCGTTATGAGGTTTGAAGTATGTTTTATTTAACTGATATTATTTTTCATTCTTGCCCCTGCTTTCAATTTGAATGGTGTTGGACAGAATTGTGAATTATGAATAAAACATGCTTCCCTAGACAGGTGCTAATCTAGAACAACAGGTTAAAGAATATACGAATACTTTTCCTAACTAAGAAGAGACACACATAATGGATTAGATGCTTACTTGGAATCCAAGCGCTTCCAAATCATTCCTTCTGTTGCTTCCGTTGTAGCTTCAAATTCCAACCAGCTGTGAAAAATACTTCCTCCAAGAATGAACACTAAACAACAAAAGATAGCAATAATACAGATTTCTATTCAAGTTAGTTTACTAAATCAATAAAGCATAAACCATATACATCAACTAAGATCTTGCAATATGGAAAATCAAAGCCAATACAGATGCATATAGGGAAAAGTAAGTTGTATTCTTTATTAATGATAGAAGGGGAGGTTACAACCAAATGACTGATTTAGTGTCACCATCTCTAGCAACATCCCAACCTCATCACAATGCAGATATCTCCAGCAAATTGTCACTCAAATCAATCTCATCAATGAAAAATCCACCAACATTTCTCTACACAAATTCTTCCTTCCCAAGTGCTAAGATATGTGCTAAATTTATAGAGTAGCTAAGGTAGTTTTAAAATCAATGACTTTCCAATAATAGGCAAGACATGTTCCCAATCTTGTAGATGTTAAATGGACACATGGATTCGAAGTTTGACACATGTGAACTCTTCTAGAAGGCACTGGCCAAGTGGAGATTCTAGAACAATGAGAATTTCACTCCCAATGTGACCATCGCACCCATAGATGTTGAGAAGTGCTTTGCAGAGAAGCCTTGCATGGGGATACCTGCACATGCAACACACTTAGTCCCTTTTGAGGCAGCGTTGATGAGCTCTCATATGATATATTATAAACTTCAAACCTTGGAAACCTTTGTAGATGAAAGTCCTTGATTGATCTGTCTTGTTCTTTGTCTTAGGGAATATAGAAATTGAAATGTTAGGGGATGATAGAACCTATAAATTGGTCCTGGAGATGATGCCCAGTTAACCAGGTCATTGGGAATGATGCCCAAATTGACCTATAACAATTTCCCCCTAAAGCATGAAGTCAGAATAATAACAATAATATTTTGATTGATATGATTTACACTGTGATGTGTTGGAGATGAAGTGGAGTGGTGACTTGCATCAATATTACAATACATTACATCATGATATATCCTCTTTGATCATAATTTTTGAGGGTAGGCATTCCCATGTTCAACACATAAACAATCTAATAACATGTACATAATTCAAAAAGTCGTCGGCATTGGAATGTTGCCCAATGTAGACACGCCTATTGATATAGGCCCATGTTCGGATGACGATCTGTATGTAGGTTCACCGTACATATGATGTGTACAAAAATCCTGAAATCACAGCCCGAATGGCTGAAACTAGCTCCGGGGTCTTCTTATCTCATTCACTCTATCATTCGGGTACAAGTCTAGCCATGCGAATATATGATTTTTTGTCGAAAATGGAAAGACATCGTTTGATTACCAACCAATGATGTGAGCTGTTAACAAATGCGAGAGAACCACCATTAATGAAAATGGCCCTCAAGGTATTGCTAATACATTCCGTAAGGCGTGAATAGATGATTTGATGTCGAACACCAAACAAAATATTTCGGTCAAAAGTCCGGAAGCGAGGATCTTGTTGATGCTGTAACAAGCCTCATGGTACTGGAATCTGTTGTTTCCAAGTGAACTTCCTGGATATTGATTTGTTGTCGACAGTAAGTCACCTTATTGTGAAATGGTATTTACTGATTTCGGAGATAAGGGTATGACTTGATATAGCAATTTTCAGGGATGACGATCCTAAGAATAAAGGTTTACGAGTATAACAGAAGGATGAGTTTATTCAATGATGAATTCCCTTGAACATATCGGTGACACTATGATGGGTTGGCAGCATTGACCCAAAACCGAAGTGAAGCTATGATGAACCATAGGTATGAATGAACTGTCAAGATGATTATCCAACCCAAACAGTCGCAGACATAGAGTGAAGGAAGTGTCATGTTCAAGAGTGACTTGCTACCATAAAGAATTTTTGCTCACTTTTCCCAAATTTTCCCCAGTCATTTGTTGACTAGTACCTCTTTATTTTTTAACAAGCTTGAGGAGGATAACATTTGCTTGATCTATAATTCACCCCTTCAGGTGAATAAAGTATCGCTATTTAATAATTTAACGAGTCTAGCGATGAATGAAACTCGATTCTTGCCATGATTGACAAACATGTCGCTATTTTATGTTTTAACGAGCTTAACGACAGTGATAGCTTGGTCCTTTTTCATATTTAGAGAGTTTAAAAAAGTGGACGAAAGAAAACTCCATATGTACTTTTTCGTAAATTTGTCACTCAGATTTGAAAAAGTGTAAAATAATATATGAGAGAACTTCTTTGTTCATGTTTAACCAAGGTATTCCTTTTTAGTAAATAATCTCTTAGTCTAGAAAAGGGTTAAAGTTATACTAAGTAGATATCAATTCATTTACTTTTACGAGCTCAAAAAGACAAGTTCTCAGCAATATTTTCAAATTATCAGAGTCTGAAAAGCGCTGAAAGAAGACTCTAGGGGTTCCTTTTTCACTATTATAGAAGCTCTAAAAAGAGATAAAAGTGCGTTCAATTCCTTTTTTTTTTTTAATAAATCTCGAAGAATAAGAAGAAAAAGTATGCTTTGTGGTCAAGTCATTCTTTGAAATAAATCTGAACAACTAATTTGTTCATCAGTTGTATATCCTGTTCAGAACAACATCAAATGGATTAAAATTACCTGTTTCATGATAAAAAAACATAATAAAACTATATTCATAGCAATATATTCAATTTTCAAATAATTAAATGACTATTAAAAGTAGTTTCACTATTCATTTTTACCATTCCATAGTTACCATTTGTATTTTGGAGCTCTGAACCTGATTTTTCCCCTGAACTTCAGCTGTTGATTGTGATCGTTTATGTGGACAGTTTTCATTGTCGTTTGATCCAGGTTAGTAATATGAACCTCCTCTTTCCTTTAGTATTCATTTCATTTCCAATTTCTGCAAGTTTTTAGGGTTTTAAGGCCCCTAGGGTAAATCTTGCCTAAAAAGAGGGCAACACACCCCTGAATGTCGAAACCTGCGTTGCATAGAAGGTGCAGTGAAGGGTACTTGCATATGAAAAGCACTGACTCTTGTTAGGGAGTGCGTTGGGTGCAATCTAAGTTTTTGATTTTCTCATTATGCCCAAAATTGACCTAGTTTTTTGCAATGAATGGAATCTAATGGATCTTATGGTTGTATTTTAGGTTTCCATTGGATTACAATGACGATTACATGGAGGGAAAGAGAACATGAAGAACAGGATATAATTACCTTAAATGATTAGGGTACAGTAAGAGCCCTAAGATATTGTGGACTGCTTAACTACTTCAAATTGTCTAGGATGAGGCAACAAAATAGAACTATTGGAGTTCTTAGTTCGAGAATGGGATCCAGCTATAGAGGCATTTCATATTAAGAACCAAATAGTTCCTATAATAGTCGAGGATGTGTAATTTCTTAAAGGTTTGTCGAGGAGAGGCTTGCCCATTTCGCTCTCAGGGTCTATTGTTGGAGGAGAGACAGTGAGAGATTATGTTTTTCAATATTGCTATCTAGGGTCAGAGCCAAGAAAACATGGAATGATAAACATCCGAGATGTTAGATATTTTCCCTTGAGAACTATCATTTTCATGATTGCAAAACTTGCTGGCACCGTTACACTACATGTAGCGAATAGATCATATATGCAGTATGCGCTAGAGCGTATGGAGCCAATAGTCTTCAACTGGTCTGAAGCTATTCTATCTTAGATAAAGGAACAATTGAATAAATCAAAGGGAGGAAGGAAGAAAATTTCAGTTATGGTTCTATCCTTATATCCTTCACCTTGGAAATGATTCCACTAATGCAGCCACAACATGTGACACTGGATATAGCTAGTCCTAGAGATCCTCGGATGCAAAGATGGGTAGAACTCACGAGTCAAAAAGCAGGCCAATCTACCATTGTGTTCTCAACTGTGTTCTTCACCTGGTTCCAGCGGCAGATTGTCGCCATCGATGAGTATGCATACGCAGGTGTTGATTTCCGAGGGGATCTATATTTAGCATTGCCAGAAGGCGCTCAGTGGGGTGCAATAGGTAAGAATGTTTTGACCATGTTTTTGATTTTTCTAAGGTTTATAGAATGTTTTTGTATTTTGATGTTTTCCCAAGACTAAACTATATGTTTGATGTAATGCAGATGTTGGTCGTGTTCAACCAGTAGTGGAACTGGAGTGCGAAGCAGATGTGCTAGTAGAGAGGGTTGTCGAGAGAGCAGTCCTTCAGGATCTTGATATGGCTGAGACTATGACGGAGCTTTAGCAGCACATAGAGGGTTTGAACTTCGGGATTCCGGATTGTCGGATCAAAGAGCTTCCTAT
>CM076582.1:410295212-410381798 GCA_034641835.2 Pinus albicaulis
GTTCAATGATACTTGCGGTCAACATTTTGTCTAGCTCTTCTTTGACCTTTTGTTTATATTTAGGATTCAACCGGTAGGGCCGCTGCTTGATGGGTCATGCCTCCGACTTTAGAGTGATGTGCATTATGATGAGGTCCCCTGTAATTACCTTGAGCTTAGAAAAATTTGTAGGGAATAAGTCCTGGTACTCTGTGAGTAGCTCGGTGACTTTTCCCACAGTGCCCTTGTCCCAATAGTCCCCAATTTTCGCTAGCTTAGGGTGTTCTTCTGTCCCAATATTTATCTCGCTTAGCTGGAGAGGTTGCATTACATCGATATTTAAGAGCGATGGTACGATAACGGTACGTTCCCCTTTAGATTCTAGAACAACAAGATGTCGTGGGTTATCCTCCTCTTCCTTACTCGCCAAGCTTCGACAGTTGACTATGTCTTGCATCTGGGCCTCCCATGTCAGAACGACTGGCAGGGTGTGAGGGTGAGGCTTCTTAAAGATGAATGCATCAATCTCTTGCAGAGCTTCATCAAGCATTTCTATTCCCCCAATGAGTCCGAATGTTATGAGGAAGTCCTCTTGTAATAGTTCCAAATGGTGGGTCCGCTGATGTAATTCGGCATCTAAGTACTAAGTAGTGGGGATGGGGCCCAGGGCATGTATAAACAGATGGATCCACTCATTCGAGGTTTGGTTGGCCCACTTGTTTGTCCATATACACAGATGCACACGGGGATCTCCGAGCCCCAGGAATGTCTTCGTGCGCACATCCGCAGGGGGTGCGAATCACAGCACCATCCTATCTTGACACATCTCCCAGTCTGGGAATGCTTTCTTGTCGGTATCCCACAATCAGGCAGGTGTGTTGCGCAATGCCAGATTGAGTGCCCAGAGTCATTGATCCTTGGGAACCCTAGCTTCTAAAGTTCTGATGAAGTCCTGGATAGTACTAGACCCATCAAAGTGGGGAAGGTCCCTTACCTCCGAAGTGATGCAGTAGAGTGTCCTTGTGATTCGAGGGCACCGTAGGGTTGAAACATTATGTAGACGAGTCTGCCATTTCTCAAGTTCTTCATCTGGATCAAAAAATTACTCCCTATTCTTCTCCCTGTTGAGTATTTCACCTGTTGCAGGATTATCCTGGCCCCCGTCCCGTGCTGTCACCTTGTAGATGTGATCAAGCTCCTCGTCTTCATATGTTGGTTCAGTGTACCATGCGCCTTCAGCAAGATCTAGTGGTACTATTACACGTGTCCCATTCTTTTTAAACAAAATGTTGTATTTCATTAGATTAATGACACCCCCTACATCGATAGCCCAGTCTATCCCTAGGAGCACAAGGTAGGGGTCCGTATCTTCCACAATTTCTATGACCTCAAAGTCGGCCAAGACCTTTACTCCTGCGATATCAACCATAACCCTTGGCAACCATCCTAGAGAGATGATATTTTGTTTATTTCCCATTCACATTTGGATGGTGAACCAATCTAATTTAGGTTCTCCCATGCGTTGCCAGGTTTTTTTTGGTAATACATTCGCCTCAGAACCGAGATCTAGAATAACCTGATCTATCTGATAGTCACCAATCTATGCAGTCAAGCATATCTCTCTCCGGGTGTGCCTTTTATAGCTGTGCAATTGGTGTACTTCCTTAACCTTAGTCGTTAGGCTGGGCTGGGCTGCATAGTCCTACAGTAATACTTGAATAATTTCCTCCACTTGCGGGCTGCGTAGGAACTTCAAGCATGTCTTCAAAAAGGTTTCAACTTCTTCTTCTGGCAGCTGCGCAAGGGCTCCCAGTGATTCTTGCTTCCTAGGATCTGGTTCCTTTCGAACAGAAAGCTCTACTCTTGCTTTCTAGGTGTCCATGCTACGCGTTATGCTCCTTAGCTCCATTTTGACCCTCTGTATGTTTCGTGTGGGGGTAGAATATTTGTCCTTCATCTTTGTTAGCAGAATCGGGAAGTCTTCGAGTTCATGGTCCAACTATTGGCAGTATTTATAGGTCTTCCTAATGGGATTTGAGCAGTCCCCAGCGAAGTGCCCTACCTCTGTACAATTGTAGCATATTAGTTGGCCCCGTCATCGTCCAACACTTCCTCCTCACCCCCCTGCCCAGTGCAGGGGAGCCACCAAAGCTCGTGTGGGATCTCGGAGAGGCAGGATCGGATTGTACCCTATAGGTGGTTCCCCGATCTACCAGTAAGTCATATGAGTGGAAATTCTACTCATCGTGTTCCATAGAGTGGCAGAACCTACACCACTGTTGGTTCAATTCCCCTCTATTTATTCGCAGACACTGGGTTGTATTATGTAGTCCCGCCACCCGACACTCCTCGCACCAAAGGTCCGTGGTTACTCCCTTCTATTGTTCCATTCGTAAGCTCTGTATTTCCATGTGCATGGCCCCGAGCTACTCCTGAATTTGTTGTATGTCTTCCCTTGTGTCATCCTTAGGTGATGCTTCAAGTTTCATGGCAGCTTCCAAGGCCTTTTTTTGTGATTCAAAAGCCTAACAGCCCATGGGCGTACCAAGTGAGGTAGGAGCATAGTGATAAAGCATTTTGTGTGTTGTTCGTTGTCGTACTTGAACTTGACTTCCTGGATTTCTTTCTTTAACCGCTGATCAGCCTCCCATATCGATTCAGATGCCCCCTGTTTGAAGCCTTTTACTTCTCATACCAGTTGGGAATAGGATCTCGGTTTCTAGAATTGTTGTTTTAGGGCATCCTTAATATTTTGAAGTGTTGCACTCCCATTTTGAGATATGTACTGCATATACCAATCGAGCGCCCTTTCCTCAAAATCCAAGGATAACTATGCTCTTTTTACCGTATCACTTACCACCCCTTGCGCCGTCCATACCGACTCGGCCATGAACGAGAATCATTCTAGGTCCTCATTGACTGCTCATTTAAAGGTGGGTAATTTTAAGTGTGATGCCATGGGCACCTCCAGTTTATCCTCCAGAGGCCCTAGTATCAGGGCGGATAGTGGACTTTGTGCTGGTCTCGACAGTCTATAGGCAGGGAGATCTTCTTCTCGCCTATTCTGATTGTTCTCACAGTTCGCGTTATTCCTCGGCTTGTTCAACCCTATGCTAGAGATCTGATGCCACTACCCAATCTGTTCTCAGATCTTTGTCTCAGCAAAAAAACCATTTTTTGGCTTGAGGGGTCCTAACCCAGGTTTGGTGTGCAAGGTTTTCCAATAAACCCTTATACTACTGGCCCTTTCGGCAGTTACCTACTTGCACAGGTCACAGTATTACCCGAAGTAGTATGGGTGGGTGCTGGAACCAGGTTTCCGCACCCTGAGAAAGCAAGGGTAAGGCAAGCAAGATGCATTCTATTCAAATTATTGTGTCTATGCGCAGGGTTAAATATGTATCCAATCGCATCCACAAGCAATAGATCTATTATTATATGCTTCTTATAACATTAATACAACAATACATAACCCAAACAGATCAGATCTAGATCTACTTCAATACACAGACTTTCGCAGCATGATATAACCAGAAAATAATAGATCCAATCATTCAAGATACAGACATTGACAGTGCAAAGATAGAAGAGGCATAACACAATAATTATCAGCAATCCATTCAATAGTACTCATAGATTCAAATCTAATAATCCTGCATATTCATTCATTCATGACCCTTACAATTCCCTTCCCAACCTGCACACAACAATAGGGTCCGCACATAGTTGGACTAGGATCTCTATGCACACATCTAGTAGGATTTTGTTCCCCAAAACCCCAACAGATTGCTTACACAACATATCATATCAATATCTTATCAAATCCTACCTCTTACAATCCGAAATGCTTCTCTATTTATAACAATCTAGCTTTAACAATCCTATGGTCCGCAACCCATGGTTTTCGGACCCCCAGTTTACCCTTTAACCCCATTACAATGCTTTTGAGGCTTTTACCAACCCCAAAACCCCAGCGCTATACTAAATATAACAAAAATAACCAAAATGGACCGGTTTCGTAGCTTGTTTAGGAGACCCCGTTCCAATAATCATAGTAAGAAAAGATAGAGATTGATGATAGTTGCGAATTGTTAGATCTATTTGGGTTGCTAGGGTAAGGACTCCTGCTGGTTGTGTGCATAGATATCCTCAATCCTGATATGTGCGGACCCTGTTGCTTGTATGCGCAGGTTGTGCTGGATTGTATTGGGTTTTGAAGGCTAATATATGTGAATCTAGTTAGAATACCTCTTCATTATCTGAGTTTATATATTTCTGCTGATACGAACTATTGAATATGTTACACTTACTGTTTTTTCTGCAGATCTGTATTTATTACAATACAGAGTATTGCTTTGATCTATTGTTAATGTGTTTATGATATTACATATGATAGTGCTAATGCGAGAATGCAGAGTAGATTTGTTAACTATGGACTATACTAATTAGTGAACCTACGAATAGATATGTTTTATAACTGTGAGGGTATCCTTTTTCTTGTTATATGAATCTATGACCTATTGATCATTGTGATTATAGTTGATTTTCTAGTAGATTGGTACTACGCAAGTGGATCCGAAGGTACTTATTAGGTATGAGCTCTGCGATATCAGTCTGTAACTAGATCTATTAAATACGAAGATGATAAGCTGAGAACACAGCTCTTCTTGAATTACCTTCTCTCTCTCAGGGTGTGGAAACCTGGTTCCAACACCCTCCCATACTGCTTTGGGTGAGACTTTGGCCTGCTCAAGTAGGTCACTGCCGAAAGGGCCAGTATTATAGGGGTTTGGTGGCAAACCTTAACCTTTGAACCTGGGTTAGGACCCCTCGAGCCAACAAATGGTTCCGTTTCTAGGACCGAGAGAATTTTGAGAGAGAGATTGGATAATGCCAAGGGAATATTAAAAACCTGAAAAGAAAGAAATTGAAGAGTGGTTTGAAAAAAAAATTCAGGAATTTGCGATAAAATATAATCGCAACACAAGGTTGACGATGGAAAAGTGGAAGAATAATAACATTTTCATGGAGATCTATGAAATTTTCTTTGTGAAATTTGTGACTGAGCTTCAAGAGTGGCTTGCAAGGCTCATATATTTCTAGAAGCATTGGAAGGATGAACGGGTCATGGAGTGGACTCCATAGTTGATCCAGCAGTTAGAAAAGATTGATAACACCGTCAGTCGTACGATATATCACTAGGTGGATAGTGTGCTAGGAGGGTTTGTGATAGAGTTTGCCATCGATAAATTTGTCTCCTATTCTGAAGCAAGGCAGAGGTTCTTCACGGGCCTCTGGGGTAAGTTTCTGAAAACCTTATCATTGCTGATTAAGATATTACTGTGCGAGAAGAGAACTCTGTGCAGCCACACTGAGTGAATGAGCTCCGATCAAAGTGAGGGAACAACACGTAGTAGTAAGTATTACAGAACTAATCAAGAAGGAGATCGATCTGTCTACATTCCAGTAAGAAATTCTGTTGCACAGAGTTCTCCATCTATGCCATCGTCAAATGCTCATAGGGGTAAGAACTCACCACCTCCACCACCAGAAGACGATATGGCCTCACACATGAAGCTACCCACCTTCAAAGGCATAGGATATGAAGATATAGATCGGTTCTAGTTTGTCGCAGGATCGCTATGGACTGCGCAAAATGTAGCTAGTGATGCACTGAAAAGGGTGCAACTATCCCTTGCCTTCGAAGGAAGGGCCTTGGACTAGTATATGGGGTATATAAACCAACATGCAATGGAACCATTGAAAAAATTAAGAATGCTTTTAAACAACAGTTCATGAAGCCCAAGTCCTACTCTCAGATAGTGAAAGATCTGAAGGATATCAAGCAAGGACTGTTTGAGTCTGTATGGGAGGCTGAACAATGGTTAAAGAAGGAAATTAGAGAAGGAGTATTTATGTACGATGACATGCAGCACACAGAATGGTTCATTTCTATGTTGCTGCCACACCTGTGCATACCAATGGGACATCAAGCCATTAAATCATAGGAAAAGGCCTTGCAAATTGCGATGAAGCTAGAAGCTACGCCAAGAGATGATACCCAGTTAAGAGTGCAGCAGATACAAGGCCAACTAGAAGTAATGCATATGGAGATCCAGAATCTGCAAAAGGAGCAAGGAACGAAGGCTAGCCCTAAAAGATGGTACATACGATGCAGGGTGAATGGACACACCAATGATAGTTTTCCTTTTCTAGTAGACTACATACAAGCTGGGGGACCCAGTTCGTTGTGACCTAGGGAAGCTGCAAGGCCAAGTGGACTGGTGCTTTGGTGTGATGATTTTCACATTGCTGGGTTGCACAATACCAACCATTGCCCCCGCCTTGCCGCATATGTCCCAGAAATCAAGCAACAATGGTCTAGGTTCTGTAGATCTGTAAGCAATGATGAACAGAATTGCTGGACATATGATCTGATGATAGATCGAGGAAATCTATATAGGGTACAGTGGGATCCGTTCTTTCCAAGATCCCCCTCGGGCATAGGTGGCTCCCCAACTAGGGGCAGGGGAGGGGGCCGAGGTGGAAGCACGGGTAGAGGAAGAGGAGAACTGATTTGCTATAACTGTGGAGAAATAGGGCACTTTGTAAGGGACTGCGTGAACCCTGCGAGACAATCCTGCAGACACTGTAGATAGCTGGATCATGCGATTAAAGATTGCCTGATTTTGATGGCCAATATGTAGGAGAAGTAGTAGACACCGATGGAGAATGTACAAAGGGTCAAGGCCGAACCTTGAGATGAAGGACCATGTGTTAATGTTATAACACGTAGAAGCATGGCCACTGGAGGAGCTACGGAGAAGGATGAGGTAGAGCCTCTCATCTATAAAGTGGTTGTTAAACAACAAGGTTTGGAATTACAGAAAGAAAAGGAAACCTTTGTCGCAACTCGCCAAGATTTTTCTAAGGTTGAGGCACATACTCCTCACGCCCCTACAAACCCCAAAGAAGATGACGAGTTCAAACCATTCCTGTAGGCATGTATGAAGTTGTTGCGCAACCAAAGGGTCATGGAAAAACTCCAAGCCTTGATAGATAGCTACACAGAAAATACAACCCCAACTGTGGAAGTTAAGGATGTGCACAAACTATATAATCATAAGAGACACATTGGCAGGGAGATGTGGTTAACCGTGCAGATTGGTGACTATGATATGGATTAGGCTATTCTGGACCTAGGCTCAGATGTGAATGTACTACCTAAGAAAACCTAGCAGTGAATGGGGGAACCTAAGTTAGAATGGTCCATTATCCAGATGCGCATGGCTAATCAGCAGAAGATCATACCTTTAGGAAGATTATCAAAGATTGTGGTAGACATCGCAGGGGTCAAATTTTAGGTTGATTTTGAGGTTATTAATATTGTAGAAGATGTGGACCCCTATCCTGCGCAAATAGGGTTGGACCAGGCCATTGATATGGGAAATATTATAAATTTTAAAAAAAGAAGCATGGTGTTCGAAAGTGAAGGAACTTGGGTGATTGTACCACTAGACCCTGCAAAAGAAGAAAGGTATATAGAACCAGTGTGTGAGAAAGAAGAGGTGGATCACATCTATAAGTTAACTGCGAGAGACGAAGACTGGATCAATCATATGGTCGATGGTGTGCTTTTCTGGGAAAGAGATAGTGAATGCTTCTCTGACTCTAACGAGGAAATGGAAAATTGGAAAAACAGGCTGCATATTGTCTCTGCACTGTGATGCCTGTGAATCACCAGGGACTTTCATTGCATATCCTCCAAGGTAAGAGAACTACCCTAATTTGATGGTTCCTGTAATATAAGAGAATTTGTATAGACATTTGAGGTTGAGGTTCCAAGGGAACGAAGGCTATGGGCCCTTAACCTAGCTTTGTGTGCAATGCCTGCAATATGGTGGGACACACATAAGGGGGCATTCTAGAAATGGGAGGAATGTCGGGATATGATGGTCCTATGATTTAAGCCTCCAGCCGACGTACGCGTCAAGATATTTCGTGGCCCAGGGGATCCGCGTAGGCATTTTTTTTCCTGGATGGAGAAATGGTGTGATCATACTATAGAAGAATGGATTCATTTGTTGATTCATGCCTTGGGACCAAATCCCACCACATGGTACCTATATGCAAAGCTACATCAATGCACCCTCTAGTGGGAAACCTTAAAGGACGAATTTTTGGGGACATTCAAGTTAACAGGAGGGTCGGAGGCACTTGATGAAGCTCTGCAGGATATCGATACCTTTTATTTGGTGAATCCAGCTCCTACGTAGCATATGGGATACCCACATGGGAAACGTAGATGTGAGATATTGTCAATTGTCACAATATAACTATAAGAAAGTGCGATGAGGATCCGCGTAATATCTTTATCCCAGAATCAAAGGGGGAGTGCGCAGTTGCGGGACCTCAATTACAGACTATAGATGTGACGAATCCTCTAAAACTGAGAGAGGAAAACATTGGCACGACCAAGTAGCATAAATTAGCTAAAATTGGGGACTACTGGGGTGATGAAACTGTAAGAAAATTTGCTAAATTGCTCATAGAATATCAAGACTTATTCCTAACCAAGTCTTCGGATCTCAAAGGGATCATAGGATACCTAGGCATTATGCACATCACACTCAACCTAGATGCATGCCCTGTAAAGCAGCATCTTTATTGGCTAAAACCCAAGTATAAGAATAAGGTTACATAAGAAATCGATAAAAGGCTCACTGCAGGAATTATTGAGTCGGTCGAGCAGTCGGATTGGGTAATTCTGATGGTGGATCCTGCAAAAGTGAGTGTTATCATCAACGTGGCAGTGCCTACACCTGAGAAAAAACTACGTTCGATTCTTGGCCATACGGGCTACTACAGAAACTTCATTCAGGGATACACACTGATCAAAACACCTTTGGAAAATTTGAATAAGAAGGATGTTTCATTCCTTTGGGTTGACGAGTGCTAGAAGAACTTTGAGTTAATCAAGGAAAAGATGGAATTTTCACCTATTCTTATTTTTCCCGATCGGGTAAAGGTATTTCATGTTCACGTTGATGCTTCAGCGATTGCCTTGGGGGCGGCCCTTACGCAGCCTGGCGCCGACAACAATGTTCACCCTATCACATTTTCTAGTCAGAAACTCTCGAGTGAGAAGTGCAATTATGCCACCATGAAGATGGCAGGGTTGGCTAGGGTCTATGAACTACAGAAGTATCAGCACTATCTATTAAAAGGACACTTTAAGATGTTTATAGATCATTCATCTTTAAAGTACTTGGTGCATAAGCCTGTGTTGGGGGGGGGGGGGGGGAATTTGCAGATGGTTGTTAATGCTTTAGGAATATTATTTTGAAATCATAGTCAAGCCGGGGAAGTTGAATGTTGCGCCGGATCACTTGTCCCAAATTGAGATGGGCACAGAACCCACTAGCTTGGAGGAAGGATTTCCTAATGCGCAACTGTTTTCCATTAAGGTCGTCGATACGTACTTCGCTGATATCATTCATTTCCTGACTACAGGCATGGCACCAGTAGAATATTCGGTACAACAAAAGAAGGCGTTGGGTACTTGGGTGGCGGATTTTACCATTATCACAGATCATTTATATAAACTATGCGCTGATGACGTACTGCGCAGATACGTTCTGGGACATGAAAGGCACGCTATCTTGGCAGACGCTGATGAAGGCATAGGAGGAGGTCACTACGCAGGCAAGGCAATGACACAAAAGATCTTGTGGTTTGGGCTATGGCGACATAGAGTTAAATTTGGAAGGAATAGGCTCAAACTGTAGTCGATGCACTGGGAGTGCAGGAGGTATGCTCAAATCGCAGCGATGCACTGGGAGCGCAAGTGGTATGCTCAAAACATAGGGGTGCGTACGAGCACAGGGGTATGCTGAGTGCACCCAGGGTGCGAAAACTAGCTGTTGGAATAGGTAAATCGAGTAAAAAGAAAAAAATATTGTTGGATGGGGCAGGTGATCGACATTTAATAAGGCAATTTCTGAAGATTTTTTACCATTTACTTGATGGTAAGTTCCATGTGAAATCTACCCTACCGTTGGGTGATTTCCAAGGCTATAAAACAGGTGGGCTAGATCAGACAAGGGTTTCGTATCACTTGAATAGCTCGTACTTGGCATGTTTTTCCTAGACGAATTTGTGTTGTAGGAATTTTTGTGCCTATAGCATATCTTTCATGTTTGAGCAACCTCCTCCCTCTGACAGCAGCAATCCCGAGTTTTTCTTTTGTGCTAGGATGACAGCTACGAATCCTACTGAACCATCAGAACTAGTAATATTAGTGGAACAAGGCACTGAGGAAGTGGTGGAGATTGAGTCTGAGGCTGAAGAATTGTTCTCCACCGCAGTCACAAAGAAGGGCAAGGAAAAAGCTGAAGGCTCAGGGAAGCCCCTGAAGCCCACAAAATGGGTGGGGGGGAAGCCTTGTACTTCCCCATGGAACGTAAAATCCCCGAAGGTGATGCCCCAAGCATGTGCTACTCAGGAGGAGGCCCAGCCTGCCGACCCGATCAACTGGTTACCTCCCTTCGTTCGGCCATGCAGGACCTTGGTGCACACGCTAAAGAAACTCGACGACATGATCACTTATTTTCAGATGTCGTTGACCCCAGGAGAGGTCCCTATCATTGGTGAACCTGTTGGGAAGCTTCACGAGATCAAATTCGATGATCATGACTTGGCCAGTGTGGAGGCCTTCCCTGCGCTGGTGACCTTGACACAATGCAAGTAGAGAGTGGAATAAAAATTGTTCCTCAGCACTGGGTGTGTGGATTGGCCGGGTCTAGGCTCCTAAACTTGCTAAGGATGGCACACTTTGGTTACTACGATGTCACAGACTGGATAGCCCAACAATTGCTTGCCCTAATTCATGATGGCTGCTTGTGGATCTAGGATAAGATCCCCATTGGTGCTACATTGGTTCACAAAATTACTAGCCTTCCAATGCATGACCCCAACCCTCTAGAGTGCGTGGGTAAAATTTATGAGGCGGAAATTGCTGAGTATGTGCGCAAGACCTACCATGTGGAGCACAATACTTGGCCTTCTATAATCAAGTCTATCATTGAACAGGGCACGCAGTTGGGCACAATGTTGTTGCCGTGAAAAATGATGAGAAAATGTAGGTCACCTCTATCCCAGCCCACGTAATTCAGTTAGCAGGCCAATACAAGAAAGGAGTATGTTTTAACTGGGCCTAGTATTTGTGTGATGAGTTTCTAACTAATGTCCGCGAGTCCCAGGAGCAGGGCCACACCTTTTGTTATTCCTGGTTACTATTCCTCATAGTGTTGGTTGCCTGGGAATGCCCAGCGGAGTCAGTCCTCCCTGAGCTTACCTCGGACATTTGCGAAGGGGCTCGCTATGTGCACTTATGGGATTCTAAGGATCTGCAAGGTCTCAAGGACAACCAAGTTTTTTGGGTCCTCTTTCGGAGTAGCTTAGCTGCAACCATTAACTCCCAACCATGGCTATCCCCTAATGTGTATGACAAATAAAAGGGTATTGCGGCATTTCAAATCACTATGCACAACGTCCAGATCATAGCACACAAGGATAAAACCTAGACTTTACCCCCTTATATGATGGCAGATGAAGAAGTTGACAACATCATTACGATATGGCCTCCTAACTGGAAGATCAACTTTAGAACTGGCGCAAAGGGTGTCAAAGGAACCAACACATAAAAAGTCACCCCCCTGTCATCATCAAGGATACCAGAGGTGCGACCAAGAGTACCAAACCAGATACAGGCGTGGCCATACAACAGAATGTGCAGTAGAAGCATACCCTTGAGAAGGGCATCGAGGCAGCGACTCAGGTAGATTCACAGCCAGACCTAGGCACAGAAGGACTGGAGGCAGGAGGACCTACCTTCCCCCGCAACACAATGCGAACAAGTGAGCTTGTCAAAACACCCCACAAGAAGCAACACTCTCAGTAGGCAGAACGAGACAAGGCAAGTCACGTTGACTGATGGAAAACTTGAACAAATCACTAATGTAGTCACTCTGGCTGCAGAGGACAGGTGGGTAGGAGCAAAAGAAAGCTACGATCGACACAATCCAAGTCGAGCTCCGTGTGCTACAGTTGAAGATAGATACATTGCAGACCAGTGTAATTCAGATATGCATGCCCTAAGCTGTCGGTAACGCAGCTTTAGTTATAGACGAAAGCTGCCTCTGCTCTCTACCTAGCGCAGCCCTTATTATCAGTCCACCTTACCTGGGAATCCAAGTCCAGGCCAGTACAGATGTCGAGCTGAATTTATCTAGGCAACCTCATGAGGCCTTGCAGGGTCTCCACACCTCTGTATTTCAGGAAATTCACCATCAAGACTAGCAAGTACACCAACATCTCGAAGTGGTCGAATAGAAAATTGATGTAAAGAACGTTGAAGTGTGCCTCGCCTCCACGAAGCACACAGAGTTCGAAAACATGATTCACCAACTTTTCACAGATGTTACCACAACGATCCCAGCCACAGACACCCCTAAACCAAAGGTTGAAAGTTTGGTTGCAATAGTAAATGCCTCAGAGGAAGTTTAGATGGTCAAGGCACGAATGGAGTAGTATATTGCTGACCTCCAGGCTAATTTGCAGCCTAAAATACCTCTGGATGTACGGGCCCAACAAACTGTGCTGGTCACTGTGGCTACGAACGCCATTACAGGGAAAATCACGCAAGGTACCCAATTATTAGAAATGGCCATGTAGTTATGGACCAAGGTCCAGCACAACGTGGTCCACCTGTAGAAGAAAGAAGAAGAGTTCGAGATGTTGGAAGCCACCCTGCCCAGTTTAGTTCCTGCTCAGCATTTGACACGGCTACGCACCCATCATGCCCTCCAAGTTGATATTTTATGAACTATAGCAAAAGAAGAAGGAACTCAGCAATAACCTGAAGCCTTGGGTTGTAGAGGCCCTCAAGCTTTCACAAGATGTTGATGTCACGATTAAGTAGCTGAACCAGACTCTGCAGAGTGTCACCGCCATGACGGAAGGCCTGATTTCAGAAAATTTGGTTGACATCGCACAGAATGCTGCTACTCAGAGTGAAGGCATGTTGCCTCCATTAGCCGAGGCGATCATATTTTTGCAGGCACACGTGGATACCCCACCGTTATAGTGACTCGGGATGAGTCACAAGATTGTGTTGGGGGACTCTTGGAACAAGGTCTTTTAAAGCTGCGAATTTTGTCCATTTTTGTATATTTTTGTAATATTTAGTCTATTGCAGGGGTTTTGGGGTGGGTAAAAGCCCCTAATGCAGTGTAACAGGTCAAGGGTAGAAGAAGAGTTCGCAAACCATGGTTTTCAGACCTTTGGATGTGTAGGATAAATCGTTATAAATAGATAAAAAATTTTGAGTCATAGTAAGAAAAGATAGAGATTGATGATAGTTACGAATTTTTAGATCTTTTTGGGTTGCTAAGGTAGCAAATCCTGCTGACTGTGTGCATGGAGATCCTCAGTCCTGGTGTGTGCAGACCCTACTGGCTGTGTGTGCAGGCTGTGTTGGATTGTATTGGGCTTTGAAGGCTAATATATGTGAATCTAGTTAGAGTACCTCTGTGTTATCTGAGTTTATGTATTGTGTTGATGTGAACTATTGAATCTATTACACTTACTGTTGTTGCTGCAAATATATCTTTATTATAATATAGAGTATTACTGTGATTGTTCATGCATTTATGATATTACATATGATAGTGCTGATGTGAGAATGCAGAGTAGATCTACTAACTGTGGACTATACAGATTAGTGAACCTGCGAATAGATTTGTTTTATAGCTGCGAGGGTATCCTTGTTCTTGTTATATGAATCTATGACCTATTGATCACTGTGATTATAATTGTTGTACTGGTAGATTGGTACTACGCTAGTGGATGTGAAGGTAATTAGTACATATGATCTCTGCAATATGAGTCCGTAACTAGATCTGTTAAATACGAAGCTGATAAGCTAGGAACGTAGCTCTACTTGACTTACGTGCTCTCTCTGAGGGTGCAGAAACCTGGTTCCAGCACCTTCCAATACTGCTTTGGGTGAGACTTTGGCCTGCGCAAGCAGGTCACTCCAGAAAGGGCCAGTAGTATAGGGGTTTTTTGACAAACCTTAACCTCCGAACTTGGGTCAGGACCCATTGAGCCAACACCTAGTTAGACAAGAGGTTATATACACTGTGGAAGAATTTTTCTCTACTCGAGGGGAGTTGGGGATTAAGCTCAAGGTTGGGTGGAAAATAGTCTTTACCAAATTTGGTATGAACATCCTGTTAAATTTTGTCTTATGATTTCTGTTATAATCACGATATTCTCATGTAGTTAGATATGGTTAAGTTATGACTTTTAGCTTAAATATTTATATCTATAATTATAAATCATTTTAATAGTATGTTGTGTTAGAAATAAATTATCATATGTATTTGACATAAGTTTAACTATAGAAAGTATAATTAATTATTTTGTATGGTTACATAGATTGGAATAAATAGTTTGACTAGCACACATAATCTTTAAACCTCGAGGGAAGGGTCTAAATCTGTTGTTAGGTCTCTGTTAGAACTTTTATTTCAGATACAGAGGAAACATTTTAGATCAAATATAATTAAAACTGTAATTAAGAGAAAATACAGAGAGATATGAATAATATATGGTTTAGTTATATATATATATATATATATATATATATATATATATATATACTGAAAATTTACATATACAGTTGAGAGGTTAATTGCAAGAAAATAAGAAAAGTCTAGAGCTGTAAAATAAACATGCTTCGGGTTTAAACTATATAATTCCTGTTTTATGAACATTCATACATATAGAGGCATATATGCATTGAAAAGAAAATATATAGCAATTATATAACAGTTATGAATATGTAAATGCCCTCTTATAGAGGTGAATTGAAAAACATAGTATACTTCAATTAAAAATATTAGTTACAACAATCATGTATATATTGATTGAAAGTCATCCATTAAATACATTAAACTACAGAATGTCGAGTTGATATTAGTAAACATCATTAGATATAGCTGGCTGAAATTTATATACGTGAATGAGTGGCCTGTAAGGAAATGAAACTTGTTATCAAATATTTCGCTTAAAAGTTGAAGTAACTGTGGTGGAATTTCGGGAAATATAAATTACTACAGAAACACATATATCTGTGTTCTATTAATATCAAGCATAACAAAAGAAATAGAAAATGATATACAACTTCTATACTAATTAATAGATCAATTTATACTTGTTTAAGGAACCAGAAGAGTTAGGATTCCTTCTGTACATGACAGAATAAAAATATTCAGTTCAAAAAGTTTAAAAGAAATCAAAGAAATGTGAACCCTGAAATTTATTAAAATGCAAAATTAGTTCACTAATTAAATTGTAGAATTGAATATTACCTACCTATGACAAACCAGGTACATGGTGTGGGAGAAAAAATTTGGAAAGTATATGAATTTGGAAAAAAAGGTTTTTCGAGGATCAGAAGGTATGAAGAAAAATTATGCTGTTGATTAATAAGAATTATATTCACAACAAAAAACCATATATTTTTATACTAAATTAGGATCTACACATATCAAATTAAAAGGACTTTATAAAATTTATAAATATAAACTCCAAGAAGAACTGAATTTCATGACTTGGACGTAGACATGAAAATAATAATAAAATGAATTAAAGGTATTGCATGTTGAGGAGGTAATAAATTGTGATACAGACAGTATATATAGTTGAAAATCTTAAGTAATATGCAAAAATAAAAATCATAAACCTCTATTAATTTGACAGAGATGTATGTGAATGAAGTGAAAATTATGAATTCCTATAGAATGAGCATAGGTTCATAATTCAAAGAAGTTAAAACCTTTCAGAATTGAAGGAAAGTATTTCATATTGAGAATGAAATACATTAATATTTAAACCTAAAATTCTTCACTCATATTATAACAGGAATTTGAATCCGAAAACCCTCTATGTCAAAGTGCAATCATGAATTGAAATTATAAATGCATAACGAATTGTAGTAAGGGAGATATAATTTAATTCAGTATGAGGATAATGGAAAAATTCCAAAACAATTAGTATATAAAAGTGATACAACAAATGTATATAAAATTTGACATAGTTAAGGGAAAAACGATATACCATGATCGAAAAAGAAGTATAGAGTAGCTAAATCGATATCGGTTAATTTATAAACTTGTACAATGGAGAAGGGAAATTAACCCTTTCTTATATAAGAAATAAAAATGGGAAACGATGTATCAAATCCAGAAATAAATTAACTTTGTTAATGAAAATTTATTAAAGGGGTTAAATTCAAAACCACTATAACTTTTCTATAAGAAATACACGGTAAGATTAGAAGACAAATTAACTCTAGAACGTAATGATTTCTCAAGAAATGGTTAAATAGATTTGGAAAAATCTATTGCAATTTCAAAAAAAAAAAAAAACGTATAAATATAGTGATAAAAACCTTTGTCTTTTCGGGGATAAGTCCAAATCGATTTGGTTAAAACCAGTGTTACCATTTGATTTAAGTTCTAAATTAATTAACAAAAACCTCAGTGAATAAAAAATCAGCAACCAGAGATTTTGCGTTAATTATTCCTTACAAATTTTAAAGTCTGAAACCTACCAAAATTTCGAATGCTGATATGTGCTGATAAGTGCTGAAATATAGTATACCTAAGGTAGAAGTGTACCTTAGTTTTCCCGGAAGAAAAGACGTGAGAATAAAACTCAAATTCGTGGATAATGGAAGGGAAAATTTCAGAACCTGTAATGCGAAAAGAAAATGTATTAAGATACAAAGGTTTAATAATCTAAATGACAACTAAAACCCAAATTATGAATACAGAGCCATGGAACTATGGAAAGGAAATAAATTAGGTGATTATACAAATTACCTTATCCTATAACGAGCGTAGCTATAAGGCAAAGGAGGAAATGCATTCATCTTTGGATCGTTGTCCTCACCGAGAACCAGAGCAACCCCGAAAACCATAGGAAGGAGCTCGCTACTAAAATTTGAACAAATGAAAAATCATAAAACAATAATCATAAAAACCTAGCGAAGTCAATAAGCCATTGAAAATACCATAGATCAACCCTACAACTATATCCTTAATAATTAAGCCCATGTGATGAGCACGTGTTGGAGGTACGAAAATTTATTGCCATGAAAAATCGAAACAATAATAGTTAAATGCGTAGATTTTATCTTTCATTCAATTTAATGCACCCAGCTATTATCTAATCTGCTAAATTAACCATACGTTATTCTAATACAAGTGAATATTATGACCAAATACATATACCATAATTGTTAAACATTAACCCTATGCATACGATTAATGTTGTGATAGGAATAAGTCACGCTAATATGCAAATATGTAGGTTTGAAATAATAAATGGGTAAGGGTTAATACCATAACCCTAATTCGTATACATTATGAAAAAGGTTATCCATTCAATTATTACCATTCATGTGGATTTGCCCATAGAATGGTTTTCATTACTTGTGGCTAGGGATACGAAAGGTAATGGAGCATATATGTATTCCAAACCCATTAAAAATATGGGTTATGAAATATGAATAACTAGCATAGGATACATATGTTTAATTTTACTGTATGTTAATTATATATATATATATATATATATATATATATATATATATAATATCATACTATAATGTTGTGGAATGACACTTGAATTGTATACATTTGATTATATTAAATTAATTTTTTGTATTACAAAATTAGGGTGTGCCTTGGTGAAACACCTGTAACAAATTTCATTAGAAATGTTTAGGAGTATTGAAAAAAATGTTAGATCAAACAAGGATAAGGACAGAGATAAAGTTCACTAGTGACAATCAGTAAGATTATACTAATACCACAAAATTAAAGTAAGAGACCGGAAAACAGTATGAGTTGATATAAATAGATTTTTTTTTTTGAGTAAGTGGATTTGTGACAAATGGTATCAGAGCCCATGTTGAAAACACTTGGCCTATGTATCCCAACACAGAAAGCCAAATAGAAAAAAAGTAAGTAAATAATTTTTTTATTTTTATTTTTTATTTTTATCAGAATTTTGTGTACTAATTAAATTCGGTGTACAACGATTTAAGTGCAAGAATAGTAAATTTGTTGTGATGAATAACAAAGGAGAGTTGTATGTGGATCTGGGGGGTGTGAGAGACCCACCAAATCAAAATGCTCAAATGCTAGACATGATAAAAAATATTCAACATGAAATGATTTAGCTAAGGACTAGCAATGATTGTTGCAGGCCAGTCATGAGCAAGAGAGGTTGATTAGGGAATTAACCTCATAGTTTAGTCATGAAAGTGAAGACTATGGAAAAAAAAGAGAAAATAAGTTGAAACCAACTCAGAAGGGTCTGAAGGTGGGGAATCATCTTGACATAATTCCAGAAATAAAAAGGATTTGCAAGGGGAATTCTGCAAATTTAAACCTCCAAATTTTGATGGTGAAAAGTAGGAGGATGCGGAAGCTTGGCTCTTGAACATGGTCAAATACTTCGAGGTATATGAATATGGAAGTAATCTGAAATCCAAATTAGCAATTTACCAACTGCATGGTAAAGCCACACTTTAGTGGGAAGAAACAAAAATGGTACATGTGCTAGATGAAAAATTGGTTACATGGGAAGACTTTCAAGCGAAGTTCAAGTCTATATACCCGAATGACAGGTATTATGATGATAAAGCGAAGGAATTTCACGATCTAAGATTAGGACAACTCGCAATTGATGATTTTGTTACCAAATTTACGAACTTACTTCGCTATGTACCTTATATCACAGAAGAAAGTGCCAAAGTACAACAATTTTGGAACTCCCTACCTACTATCTATATAGAAATAATTGAATTTGATAATACAAAAAAAATGGATGAACCTATTCGAAAAACATGATTATGCTATCAACAGTTTAAAGGAAGAAATGATTAGCTGAAAATTTGGCAAAATAAAGAGAAAAGGAGGGGTGAATCGAGCATAAAAAGATCAAAACTAGCATATCTAAAAAAACTTTGGGAAAAACCACCAGTGAAGGAAATTTAACAAGAGTTGAGAAAACCAACCAGCGTAATCACATACTAGTTCTAAACAAATGGAGACAAACATAAAAAGTGAAAGTATTATAAAAATGAAAGAACCATTAAAGTGTTGGGGTTGTGGAGAACCTTACATGCAGAGAAAATTTTAAGGATGGATATCTATTTGAAATTTTAGAAACCTTAGCGAATATTAGTAATCTAGAATAGAAAAAATGTAAATTTTTTTATGATATTTTTGTAAAAATATCTAAAATTTCGATTATATTATATTATTATATATAAGATCTTAGCGACTTTTAAGGTAAAATAATTTCATACTATAAAATTTGGGCTAATTAATTTTAGAATATAATGGAAATTGGCGAATATTTTTTTGGGAAAAAGGATAGAAAATTAGCCCACCTGTGAATATTAGCCCCTAAAATTTTCCCTGCTTACATGTTACGTGACTGGCCACACAATACAAGAACAATACAGAACATTCAAGAATTATGAGAAGTAACTACAATAAATGACATTGCTCGTAACATTCCTAGTATGAGTGCTGTGTTAGACAATCGATAGGATCAACACCAATCAACCATGATAGAAATTGAAGGTATGATTTCTGAACAACCTATCTCTATTTTAATAGATCCAGGAGAAAATTTAAGTTATGTCAGTCCACATATAGTGGAAAATTGTAAGCTAAAATCAGAAAAATTTTAGCAAGCATGGTTAGTGCAGTTAGCTATAGGAACAAAAAGAAAAGTGACCCATAAACTTCCAAAACTGTTGTAAATTTAAATGGATATGAAATTGAACTTCATTTAAATATTTTACCTCTAGGATCCTATGATATTTTAGTAGGAATGGACTGGTTGGACTAACAGAAAGAAATAGAAAATTTCTTAGAAAAAACAGTACATTGTATAGATGATGAAGAAAAAGTTGTGATAATAAAAGGAAAACCAAAACCAAAATCTGTGAGACAAATTTCTACATTACAATTAAATAGGATAGCAAGAAAAGGCTACCAAGTGTTTTCTGTACAAGTGGAAGAGTTGGGAAAAAAAACATAAAAAGAGGCTGTAGAAAACTTACCAGTGATCAGAGAGTTCAAGGATGTATTTCCAGAAGAAATCCCCCATCTACCCCCTAAAAGAGACATTGATTTTTCAATTGAACTAGTACGAGGAGCTACATTTGTTTCTAGAGCACCCTATAGAATGAGTATTCTTAAACTACTAGAATTGAAACTGCAATTGCAAGAATTTTTAGACAGAGGGTACATCATACCAAGCGTGTCTCCTTGGGGAGCCCCTGTGTTGTTTGTCAAAAAGAAATATGGCACATTCAGAATGTGTATTGATTACAAACATCTAAATAAGTTAACTATTAAGAACAGATATAATCTCCCAAGGATAGATTATCTATTTGATCAAGTAAGAGGAGCTACTATCTTCTCTAAAATTGATTTGAGAACATGATATCACCAACTCAAAATCAAAGATGAAGACATCAACAAAACAACATTCAAAACTAGATATGGACACTATGAATTTGTAGTCCTACCCTTTGGACTTACCAATGCCCCTGCTACCTTCATGTGTTTAATCAATAGTTTTTTGCATAAATATCTAGACAAGTTTGTATTAGTTTTCATTGATGACATTTTAGTGTACTCCAAAAATGAATAAGAACACCAATAACGTCTCAGGATAATATTAAAAGCACTTAGAGAACATCAATTATATGAAAAACTCAGCAAATGTGAATTTTACAAAAATAAAATTCAGTATCTAGGTCATGTGATTTCAAAGGATGGGTTAACAGTTGATCCAGAAAAAGTACAAGAAATCATGAATTCGCTTGTACCCACAGATGTACCATGAATAAAGTCATTCATGGGTATTTTGAATACTACTAGAGGTTTGTTGAAGGATTTTTAGCATTAACCTATCCTATTACTTCATTGCAGAAAAAAGAAGTAAATTTTGAGTGGACAACAAAGTGTCAAAATAGTTTTGAATAAAACCGAAATTAACTACTTCCCCCATATTGAAAATTGCTGATCAAAACAAATAATTTGTAGTGTGTACAGATTCTTGTGTAGAAGGGCTAGGAGGAGTATTACTTCAAGATAATTTAGTAATAACTTATGAATTAAGAAAACATAAGAAGCATGAACATAATTATGCTGTGTACGATTTAGAACTAGTTGTTGTTATGCATGCATTAAAAATGTGGAGACATTATTTGTTGGGAAAGAAGTTCATATTAATGACAGATCACATAATCCTGAAATACTTCTTTACTCAACCATATCTAAATTCTAGACAAGCTAGATGGTTAGCTTTCCTTAGTGAGTTTGACATGGAAATCAAACACATTAAAGGAAAGGAAAACAAAATTGTTGATGCTTGAGTAGGAATGCTCATCAAATTTTGACATATGCAAGAAGTAGCGTGAAATTTGATGTAGAAGAACAGATTCATGGAGTGTTAATGCAAGATCAACAATATGTAAAATTGCAAGAGAAATTGCAACAAACTGAAGTTGTGGGATATACCATAAACCAGAAAGGATTGATTCATTACAAACAAATATTGTATATTCATAATGAGACATCTTTAAAATAGGAAATCCTAGATGAATACCATAAGAGACCTTATGCAGGAAGAACATGTTTTGGCTAGGTATGAAAAAGGATGTAGCTGATTATGTGGTAAGGTATTTAGAATGTCAGCAAGTAAAAGTAGAACATCAACATCCTGCAAGACTACTAAATCCTCTCCCTATTCCAGAATGGAAGTGGGAAGTGGCTTCCATAGATTTCATTATAGGATTTCCACAAAATAACTATCAACATGAGTCTATAATGGTGGTAGTAGACACCTTAACTAAATTAGCTCACTTTTTACCAGTACAATCTACTTTTGGCACAGCTCAAGTAGCCAATGCGTTTATGAAAGAAATTGTGAGATTACATGGAATTCCAAAAATGATTATATCTGATCGAGATGAAAATTTTAGTTGAACCTTTTGGAAAAATCTATTTGGAGGAATGGGTACCAAGTTGAATTTTTGTACCGCTTATCATCCTCAAAAAGATGTACACATTAAAAGAAACAATCATATTTTAGAACACATGTTGCGCATGTGTGTGATGGACATACCCACAAAGTGGGAAGATTTTCTGCATCTGACAAAATTTTCTTATAATAATAGTTATCAATCTTCTATTAAGATTATTCCCTTTGAAGCTTTGTATGGAAGAAAATTCTACACTCTACTCAGTTAGAGTCAACCAGATGATAAACTGATTCTTAGACTAGATGCACTACAGGAAATGGAACGAACTGTGAATAATATTCAGCAAAATATCAAAGTAGTTGATGATCATCAAAAGATTTATGAAGACAAGAAAATAATTCATAGAGAATTCAATGTGGGAGACCATTTTTATTTGAGGATTAAGCCTCACAAAGTATATTATATGCTGGTAGTTGTGCTAAGTTAGCACCACGCTACTATGGACCATTTGAAGTTTTAGAAAGAGTGGGTCCAATAGCTTACAGATTGCCTCTAGCTAGTCATATTAAGGCTCACAATGTTTTTCATGTTTCCTTATTAAAAAATTATGTACATGACCCTACTCATGTAATTGATTGGACTGTGATACATGTGGAAACAGAAGGGGAATTTCTTCCATAGCCCCTTCGTATACTGGAGAGGGAAGAAATTGAGCTCTGGAATAGAACATTAGCTAGGGTTAAAGTGCAGTGGAGACACTTTACACCCGAGGAAGCTACTTGGGAGTGAGAAGATGAGATGAAAGAGAAATATCCATCTGTAATATTCCTAAATTAGCTTGTAGCTCATTGGAATATTAAAGTTTTGTTTTGCCACTTAGATAGGTGAATAAGTGGGTAAGGAGATCAGTAAATCTCTTTATGAAGAATAAAACCACTTCTCATGTGAAAGTGGATCATATTTTCAGCTTAATAAAGCACCCTAAAGTGTGAACAGGGGCTGAAGCACCTTAACTGGGTCAACTTTGACCAAATCAACAATGTTGTCATGGAGGAGTGGACATTAATGGAGGGACAACACATTTTTAGATAAAGACACATTGCGTGGAAGTAGTGTCATTAATGGATGGGGCTTAGGGTTTGGAAGCTCATATCTTATAAAAGGAAGAGGATGGCAGCCATATTCATTATGTTGATATATGTTTATGTTTTGATATATGGTCTGTTTAGACATATAGCTTTCTTGAGTTGTTTAGCTAATATTGCAAGTGTTCTTTAGTACTGGGTGTTCCTGATCGGGAATCCCACCTCTTCCATTGAGTAGCTCTTGGAAGAGTTTGTAATATACTTCCACATGCATGCATTTTTCCAAGCTTCAGTCTCATGTACAACACAGTTATGTTTAGATTTGGGTTGTGTTGCAGGGGTGTAGCAGTGGAGGACAGAGATCTCCGATTTCTGATCTAGTTTTCCATTGGAGGGATCATCCTTTCATCTGGAAGCTTGTGACGAAGTTCTCAAAGTTTCATTACATATTTTTTCACTAGGCCAGGTAGCATTTATTAGCTAATGTGCAGTTTCCCTCAAGGACTGCGCTATTTTGGAGAGCAGCTGCAGCAGTGGGTTTATTGCCCTATTTGGAGTGTTTGGGTTTCCTGTGTGGGGATCAACCCTTAATTTAGGAGATCTTTTGGAGGAGGATCAGCCATATTGTATATCAAGCCAGCCATCTCCCTTCAGTGATTTAGTTCCTGAGATTATTTAGCCCTCGGGCTAAATCTACTATATTTTGTAGAGTGTGTATTTCCGAAAACCTTTCCTAGGTTGTCCTGGAATCTGTTTTGGAGCATGGATATCTAGCCTTAGAATTTTTTAGCATTATATCAGCATAAATATATTTTTTTATATCTTTCAACTACTATTCTCTCTTAGACAACACATTTTTCTACATTCTTGTGTTTCATGTACTAACAACATTTTAGATCTAGGTGTATGCTTTCATGGCAGGCTTGTTTACCAAAATTGAGTGATCTTTTCCTCAAGATATTGTAGCTATTTTTCTTTTATATTCATAATGGAATGAATCTATTCTTTTCTCATGCTTTGATCTATTTATATTGCTACATATTAGTAATCCAGAATAGAAAAAATGTAAATTTTTTTATGATATTTTTGTAAAAATATCTAAAATTTCGATTATATTATATTATTATATATAAGATCTTAGCGACTTTTAAGGTAAAATAATTTCATACTATAAAATTTGGGCTAATTAATTTTAGAATATAATGGAAATTGGCGAATATTTTTTTGGGAAAAAGGATAGAAAATTAGCCCACCTGTGAATATTAGCCCCTAAAATTTTCCTTGCTTACATGTTACGTGACTGGCCACACAATACAAGAACAATACAGAACATTCAAGCATTATGAGAAGTAACTACAATAAATGACATTGCTCGTAACATTCCTAGTATCAGTGCTGTGTTAGACAATCGATAGGATGAACACCAATCAACCATGATAGAAATTGAAGGTATGATTTCTGAACAACCTATCTCTATTTTAATAGATCCAGAAGAAAATTTAAGTTATGTCAGTCCACATATAGTGGAAAATTGTAAGCTAAAATTAGAAAAATTTTAGCAAGCATGGTTAGTGCAGTTAGCTATAGGAACAAAAAGAAAAGTGACCCATAAAATTCCAAAACTGTTGTAAATTTAAATGGATATGAAATTGAACTTCATTTAAATATTTTACCTCTAGGATCCTATGATATTTTAGTAGGAATGGACTCGTTGGACTAACAGAAAGAAATAGAAATTTTCTTAGAAAAAACAATACATTGTATAGATGATGAAGAAAAAGTTGTGATAATAAAAGGAAACCAAAACCAAAATCTATGAGACAAATTTCTACATTACAATTAAATAGGACAGCAAGAAAAGGCTACCAAGTGTTTTTTGTACAAGTGGAAGAGTTGGGACAAAAAACATAAAAAGAGGCTGTAGAAAACTTACCAGTGATCAGAGAGTTCAAGGATGTATTTCCAGAAGAAATCCCCCATCTACCCCCTAAAAGAGACAGTGATTTTTCAATTGAACTAGTACCAGGAGCTACATCTGTTTCTAGAGCACCCTATAGAATGAGTATTCTTAAACTACTAGAACTGATCCAGGTAGCATTTATTAGCTACAGTGCAGTTTCCCTCAAGGACTGCGCTATTTTGGAGAGCAGCTGCAGCAGTGGGTTTATTGCCCTATTTGGAGTGTTTGGGTTTCCTGTGTGGGGATCAACCCTTAATTTAGGAGATCTTTTGGAGGAGGATCAGCCATCTTGTATATCAAACCAGCCATCTCCCTTAAGTGATTCAGTTGCAGAGATTATTTAGCCCTCGGGCTAAATGTACTATATTTTGTAGAGTGTGTATTTCCAAAAACCTTTCCTAGGTTGTCCTGGAATCTATTTTGGAGCATGGATATCTAGCCTTAGAATTTTTTAGCATTATATCAGCATAAATATATTTTTTTATATCTTTCAACTATTATTCTCTCTTAGACAACGCATTTTTCTACATTCTTGTGTTTCGTGTACTAACAACATTTTAGATCTAGGTGTATGCTTTCATGGCAGGCTTGTTTACCAAAATTGAGTGATCTTTTCCTCAAGATATTGTACCTATTTTTCTTTTATATTAATAATGGAATGAATCTATTCTTTTCTCATGCTTTTATCTATTTATATTGCACATATTTCTAGTTTTATACACTCTATTTCCGCCTTTCCCATTTGGGAATATTACAGTAGTATCAGAGCATAATCTTGGCTCAGCATGTCTACTTAAGCCATTATGTCATCTAAGGAGGCTTCTCATAGGAAGGAGAAGATATGTAGAAGAGATGAAGGCAAAAATTCAATATCAGGAGGGAAGGAGTTCTCAAAACATATTCTTCAAACTATGCAGTGCATTAACAGAGACATCAAAGAGATGAGAATGGAGAGATGTAGAGATTCTCCAAGAGGGCTTGCACATGAAGAAAGCTCCATATTTTCACATTATGGGTGTGAGAATTTGGCTACACCATTAGATCTACAACGCTTTTCCATGCCTATATTCATAACAAGAGAGATGGAGGAAGGAGGTGTACCAAAGGAGGAGACTCTTGGTGACTATCTTCAAGAGTATTAATCTCAATATTAAAGGTTCAAAGATCATCTAAACTTATAAGAGTTTTGTAAGATAAAGGAGAATAGAAGACCTAGCAACCATGATAGAAGAAAAATGTGCAAGCAACATGATTTGGGTATATTATTTCTATCTAATTTTGATGGGTCACCTAGATGCACAACTAGGGCTTGGGTGAAGGAGCTAAACACCTATTTGCAGCAACACCAAGTTTCAGAAGATGAAGCCATTAGAGTAGTGGCTCTGCATCTTGAAGGTAAGGCTTATGCCTGGTGGTTTCATGAAAATTATTCCTTGAATCATGTAAATTTATCTACTTATGCAAATTTCACCAGGAGGTTTGTAAAAATATTTGATGAAAAACATTCTGAAACTCCCTTGGTTGAGCTAGTGTAATGTTCCAAAAATGGATTTCTCAGCCAGACATGCCTGAAAAATGCATTTTCCAGGGATGCCATCTTAATATATCATAAAAATAGTTTAGAAACACTCATAAATCAATTACAAATGCTGCAGAAACCTCTACTCAGCTTTTATGGACAGAAAAGTGGGGAAAAGTGAGGATTTTTTCCCTAAAATGAGTATAATCAGAAATATGCGTAAAAATAAGGGTCATGGCTCTGAGATATGTTATATTAGGTCAATATGGATCTACATGTTGAATTTCAGCAAAAAAAAATGCGTTTTGATAAGTTAAACAATTATTCCTTCCCGGCTGGTCAAGAAAAACCCTGATTTCTCATGACTTGGAAGATGCAGAAATTTATTAAAGCAAGGGCAGCGTATTTTATGAAGGTATAAGATGTAAAATAGTATGAAATATCATAGAATTAGTTTAGGAGCATGTCATAGGAATTAATCAAGGTTAAACAATAGTTTTACATAGAAAATCCCTCAAGATTGAGGTGCTGCAACACAAGAGAATGACCCAGAAACCCTTCAGCGTTACTTACAGGAGGCTGAAGCTTATTTTTATTATATTAAAGATCTGAAACTAATAAATACATGAAAACAAAGATCTATAATGAATCAAAATTCCGAAAGGGCTCTTTATTACATTCCCCTTGGGGATTTCAGCAATACATGAAAATGTCAGAGCAGATCTACAGAATGCTTAAGAATTTATGAAGAAAAAAATTTAGTGAATGAATTAGACCTAAAATATACATTTATTGGCTGGCCAATACATGGATCTCCCTTTATGCAAGGAGGTTTCCTTCACATCAGAGATCTAGCTCCAAAATGATGCCAAAAACCCTGCAACACTTATCCTTCAGCAATAATGCAGAACTAGGGAAGGAACTGCACAGTATACCATGAAAAACACATTGACCTGATGCCAAGATCTGAAATGAAGCTCAAATCATTCAATACAGCTCCTCAATGGATTAGAACCCTCCTCCACTGAAAAGAAGTACTGAAATGCTCTAGATCTGAAAAGATCTAGACTCCACTTGCTGCAGCTTACAAAAGAAATGAAACCCTCAACAGGATCTGCATTGTAGTTGGAAGTAGAAGCTTGGACAAATGCCAAATAGTGGATCAATGCAGCACATCCTCCTCTAAAGAGATACTCCATGGAAGGAGAGATGATTCCTAAATACGAAACCCTCTTCCCTTTGGCTAACCAACCAAAAGAACTCGAGTTTCTGAAGCAACCACAAATCATCAATAACCCTTCCTTGAGTCCTCTCCTTCCATTTTATAAAATGAGGAAGTGAAAAACCCTAAACCACTCCACTTGAATTAGCCCCTTTCACATTTAGAAGATCCTTCTAAAACTGCACAGATCACTTAGGAGGTTCAATGCATCTGGAATGTCTTGCGATTTGGTCCTGTTGACCCAGTCAAATAACTCAGCCTTGTTCATACACAAGTGGTTTTTATGCAACTAGCTCATATTTAATCTTGTTCACATTGAGCATGTATTTATTTTTAGATCTAAGGAGTGTTGCATGTCCTCCATTAATCTATTATTCATAAACATGAAAAATAAAACAAAATTCTAATGTTCCAATTCGCTTAGCTAATTTAGGAACATTACAGTCCTCCCCTCCCAAATGTTGCTTGTCCTCAAGCAACTACAAGGATAGAACTAAAAAAATTTCTCCTCCTCCTACTGTAGCATCCCCATATGATGAACTTCTCCAATAATGAGATGCTATGTCAGCAATGAATCTCCATATTTCCCTTCCCAAGCATGAAAGTTAGCTGAATAGCTATCAACATGAAATAGTCAAATACTCAATAAGGCAATAAGGTGCTTCTTAGAGGCTCCCTTGAGGCATGGAATCTAAAGTGTATTGGGAAATATCATCCCCCATGTGAGTTTTCCACCCTCAAGAAATCATCCACCAAAAATGAGTCACCTCATGACATGGAAACTCTATGAAAATGTTCCTCCACCTTGAGCTCCTGCAAAATAGGTGGGCTAAAATTCTGCACATGGTAGACAAGATAGCCTACCCCATGTTGTTCTCCTCTCCACTTAATATAAGTGTAGAGTGCAAACTGATCTTGGGCTGCAAGGACATTTCCCTCAAGTGTCATCATGAGGATTAGTTCTACAAAGTTCCTCCCTCCAATGCTGTAAAACCAATCAGCCCAAAATGTCTCATATGTGATGGATAGAAGAGTATCACCATGAGGTACTCCATCACACACATGGCTCACCTCCAAAAGAAACAAGTTTTTGGCTATGTTGGCCACAATTTTTCCCATGTTCCCATTAGAACATGTGCTGTAGAAAATGTGGGAATCTCCTTTTCCAAAAGGACACACTCATCTCATGTGTCTCTTTCTCAATCATTCTCTCAAAAGACATAATGGCAATATCAGCAAAGAAAACATGATCATCATCATAATGAGGGAAATACTGAAGGTTCTATGTGATGCAAGAGATTACCAACATTCCCCCAAATCCTCATAGCGCAATCTTCTCAACTGCTGCTTAAGAAGAGTATATGGAAAATTGCCTCCTCTGACATGGTTAATCATATGAATAAAGAATCCACATGTAAGGAAAACATCTTTTCCCAAGGCCACAGAATAGATGGTTGTCTCCATCATGCAATTTGGCCCAATGAATTTCATGGAGTTCAATAAATAGCTTGCCCTCTTGTGGAGCAATGAACTTCCAAGAGATGGTAAGAGGATACAAGCAAAAGCTCTCACCATATGTTGGAATCAATAAGATACATGGACTCATGAATGAATCCTCAATAATATTTTGGCACACTCCCATGAAGGCAGATGAACCAAGCGTTGTATGAAAGTCCTTCTTCTCCCACTTGGAAACCCAAGTCAAGAAAAGCACACCACAGTAATATATGTCTCCATCTACCACTTCATCTTCTTCACCTCCTCTTTGATCACCAAGTGCATCGAATGAGAAGTGATCCTGGGAATAATCCATCAATAAATCCCAGCTCCATAGTGACAACGTTGTTGGCCCATGTAAATAGGCTCCTATCAACAAACAGCTCTAATATTTGACATGCAAAATTTCAAAGGCATCTCCCATAATGCTGCTACAAATGAGAAGTCCTCCCCATGAAGAAAGTCATTCTTAAACATCTAAGACCAAGGAGTGACCCCCTTGCACCATGATAGTGCCATCTTCTACTCCTGAAACATTATGAATATTGTGAGGGAAAATCTTCCCTTGCTCTCTCAAGAGCATCCCAAGCAACAAAATCCTTTGTTGTTTTCTCATACTTCCATCATCCCATCCATGTAGTGACAACATGGTGCTTGACATGAAAAATGTTATGCCAACACAATGTGCCCATACTCTTTGCTGCTCCATGATGCAAGTATCCTGCCAAATACCCTTAGAAAGAGTGTGATGATCAAACTCTTCCAAGATCAGCCAGTGCAGCCAAGCCTCCTGTTGCCTGGTATCAAAATTTTGCAAGTGGCTTTCTAGCCTCTTGCTCTCCATCCTCCATCTTGGTACACATCCCATGAGGGCTACCATCATCCCAAATCATATTTCTACATTTCATGGGATATTGAAATGCAATATTCCCGAGGATCAATTTGACCCTATGAGGATCCAAATAGGTGGTAGGAAAAAACCTCCCATCATGATGTGCATGGCTCAAGAAATGTCCAACATAGTCATGAGAGATGTTATCCATCCGAAGATGTCCCCCATCTAGTATCTGCTCCTGTGAGAAGGGAAGATCCTCCTCAAAATGTTGAGGAAATTTGCACTCCATGATGTTCTGAAGTGCACCTCCAATGAATTCTTCTCATGAGGTCTCTGCCTCATGCATGACCTTCCAAAACCAAAGGGCCTTGGATTTGCTACAAGTAGAAGTTTCTCTTTGAGCAAGGGTGTGCTCATTGAGAAAGATTCATCTCGAAGGGAGAAAGGGTTTCTCACTCCAAGATGTCTACCATCCATCATTCCATCCTTTATTTCTTCATGAATGAATCTTCCATGTGAATGCTCTAATGAGGAATGGTTCCTCTCTTATTCTTCACTGTTTTGGTAGAGTGCAGTGCAACTTGTTGCCCTATATTAGCAACATGCAAAGATGTATATCTTCTTCATACAATGTGTTGAAATGAAAATAGATGAATCTTTAATCATACCTCGGTGAGATGTAGAAGCAAGAGCTTCTTCTGCAACTATGTAGTCTTCCTTCATTATTGAACTTGAAGGCTTCTCTTCCAAGGTTGTGCCAGCACTGGTACAAGTCTCCACCTTCTCAATCTCCTTGAGATCTTCCTCAATACCCTTGAGGGCCTGGAAAAGGAGCAAAGAGATCTCCTCTTCTGTCATTCTTCCAAGTGGTGGAGCCATCCTCTTGTTTCTTTTCTCTGTATAGCTCTCCTTCTTTGTGAGGATAGGAAGTGCATGGATCTTCCCCTCCTTCTTGAAACCTTCTGCAGGTCTCACTACAACTTTCTGCTTCTTGAAACCCTCTAGGAGTTTCATTTTCTTCCTCCTTCTTTCTTCTGTATAACCTCTTTGAAGAGGCTCTTCTTGGATCTGAAATGTGATGAGGTAAAACTCATCTTCTTCAGCTCTCTGATCTCTATCTCTTCTCTTCTCTGATACTGCTATAAATTTCCCTCTTCAACAGTATCATGATTCTATTCTAGAGATTGACTGCAGGGGCATTTACTGGATATGCCACCTTTGAGAAAAGGATGAGATCTTGACGCTACCTGGCCATATGTAGACTCTTTCTATAGAGATTTAAAGAATCCTTCTTCAGGTATTCCACACTTTGGCTTGAAGCCACAGGCTGAGCCAAAGATCATGCTTTGATACCACTATAATGTTCCAAAAATGGATTTCTCAACCAGACATGCCTGAAAAATTTTTTTTTAGGGATGTGATCTTACGCTATCATAAAAAGTGTTTAGAAACACTCATCAATCAATTAAAAATTCTAAAACAACCTCTAATAAGCTTTTATGGGAAAAAAAGTGGGGAAAAGTGAGGATTTTGGCCCTAAAATGAGTATAATCAGAAATATGCATACAAATAAGGTTCATGGATCTGGGATATATTATATTAGGTCAAGAGGGATCTAAATTTCTAATTTCATAAAAACTAAATGTGTTTTGCTAAGTTAAACAGTTCCTCCTTCCCGACTAGTCAAGAAAAACCCTGATTTCTCATGACTTGGAAGATAAAGAAATTTAAAGAAGCAAGGGAAGTGTATTTTATGAATTTATAAGATGGAAAAAAGTATGAAATATCATAGAATGATTTTATGAACATGTAATATGCATTAATCAAGGTTAAACATCAGTTTTACATAGCAAATCCCTCAAGATTGAGGTGTTGCAACACAAGAGAATGACCCAGAAACCCTTCAGCATTATTTACAAGAGCCCAAAGATTATTTTTATTATATTAAAGATCTAAAACTGATAAATACATGAAAGCAGAGATCTATAATGAATCAAAATTCCCAAAGGGCTCTTTATTACATTTCCCTTGGGTATTTTATCAATACATGAAAATGCCAGAGTAGATCTGAGTTTTACTGCAGCAGATATGCAGAATGATTCATAATTTCTGAAGCAGAAACTTCAGTGAATGAATTAGACCTGAAATAGACAACGATTGGTCAACTAATCCATGGATATCCCTTGATGCAAGGAGGCTTTCTTCACATCAGAGATCTAGCTCCAAAATGATGCCAAAAACCCTGCAACACTTCTTCTTCAGCAATAACAAAGATCTGGGGAAGGAACTGTGCAGTATACCATGAAGAACACATTGGCCTGATGCCAAGATCTGAAATGAAGCTCAAATCATTCAATACAGCTCCTCAATGGATTAGAACCCTCCTCCACTGAAAAGAAGTACTGAAATGCTCTAGATCTGAAAAGATCTAGACTCCATTTGTTGCAGCTTTCAAAAGCAATCAAACCCTCAACAGGATCTGCATTGCAGTTGGAAGTAGAAGCTTGGCCAAATTCCGGATAGTGGATCAATGGAGCACATCCTCCTCCAAAGAGCTACTCCATGGAAGGAGAGAGGATTCCTAAATAGGAAACCCTCTTCCCTTTGGCTAACCATTCAAGAGAACTCGGGTTGCTCAAGCAACCACAAATCATCAACAACCCTTCCTTGAGTCCTCTCCTTCCCTTTTATAAAATAAGGAAGTGCAAAACCCTAAACCACTTCACTTGAATTAGCCCCTTTCACATTTATAAGATCCTTCTAGAACTGCACAGATCACTTAGGAGGTTCAATGCACCTGGACTATCTTGTTATTTGGTCATGTTGACCTAGTCAAATAACTCAGCCCTGTTCATACACAAGTGGTTTTTATGCAACCAGCTCATATTTAATCCTGTTCAAATTGAGAATGTATTTATTTTTACATCTAAGGAGTGTTGCATCTCCTCCATTAATCTATTATTCATAAACATGAAAAATAAAACAAAATTCTAATGTTCCAATTAGCTTAGCTAATTTAGTAACATTACAGCTGGCCAAGCCTAAACAAATAAAACCTTTACATGAGTTTGAAGAATCTATAAACCCAAATTCATTTCAGAAAACTATTGAGTGGGTTAAAAGCTTGCAGAATACCTTGCTACAGGCAAGATCCCCGCTTCAGAAAGAGCTCTCTTCTCAAAATCAAGACATGGAGATTTATTTTTCAAAAGAGGATGTAAACATAGAGACTTTTAATGATGATAAGGAAACCTCCATTCATGATGAAGGGGAAGAGAAGATAAGAGGTAACAACGATGGCACAGCAGGATTAGATCTAGTACCCCAGGAAGAGAAAGATGGCGCAATTCATCCAAAGAGAGGAATTCGTGTACCCTTGTAAGAAGTTCCAAAGAAACTCACATGTGGAGATCCAGGCACAGTCCATGACTAGCATGTGCCAGTATTGATAGATTGTGAGATATTGAAGATGAAAGAATAATATAGGGACAAGGACCAACATCATATGATTAGGAGCATACACCCCTATCTATTTCAGAAGGTTGATGCACATAACAGGCACGAAAATTTATGTAGTGAGCACAGGGACAAATCAATACACTCACATATACAGTCTACTCTAAGCCTTGATGTTTTATTACATGGAGGCATTCCACCAAGGAGACCCCCTGATTGGAAGATAAACAAAGAGTTATCTCAGCATGATGCAACATTAATATATTTGGCTAAGGCAAGAGCCTTGGAAGGAGCTAGTGACAGCGCAAAGAACCTTTGGTGGGTTCAAAGGAGGGATGAGCAATTTTTTGATATGGACATTTCCATCTCCCACTTAGCTATTTGCGCTGAAAGATGATGATTCAGGAATCTGTGATGACACAAGCATGGCGTCAAAGGGCTAATCCATCTTCTTGGGGAAGAAAATGATGCTTCCACACATGAGGCAGATTTCTAAATATGAAAACAGGTTATTAACACTCTTGCATTCATTGGAAAAACTATGGAAGTTTTGGATGGAAAATACCTTCCAAGAGGTGGTTGAACTTCATGTACTTCAATCTTGTCTTGGGAAATATCAGCTGCAAGGGAGTCAACAAAAGTGGGGTAAAAATACTCCAACATGTGACTTTGGCATTAAGCATGTCAAAGAGGAGAGTTATGATGAGATGGGTGATTCATTTCAGATTTCTATAGCACTATCTTTGTTGGGAAGCATAGATCCATATTGGGAGTCCCAAATATTGGTGGAATATTCCAAGAACCTCTTCACATGTAAGTTTCTTGATAGGCAAGTGATAGATGGGAGGTATAGAGTGGTTGATGGAGCCATTTATTTCCATGATCAGATCTACTTGACTAGAGACTCCAAGCTCAAGGAGGAAATTCTACATGCATCATATGAGGCACTCTCTTTAGGACATGCAGACTTCATTGAGTCTTATCACATCATCATGGATGGATTCTATTGGGAGAATCTCAAAGAATATGTGCACCAACATATCAAGAGATATGTAGCTTGTTTGATGTATGAAGAGGAAAGCAACCACCTTGCAAGGTTGTTACAATCATTTCCCCTTTTGATGGAGAAATGGGAAGGTTCATCTATTGACCTCTTCACTAAATTCTCTACAATATATGGTAAATATTATGTTTTGATTATTATTTATCAGCTAACAATGTATGTGCATTAATTTACCATGCATTTGCAGCACATTGCTCCATAAAAGATCAAGCCTCTCTTTGGATTTCATGATCCTAATAGGACTACATTCAGTGATGGGAATGACCATTTCATGGAGGAATTTGGGCAAAACATGTTTTGTTTGGCTCCTATTCAGTTAAGACCTAATGTCCTTCACTATTTTCAAGCTTTTGAGAAGCTTATGGAAGCAAGCAAGTGGTTTGATGGCCACTTATCATATGATGTTTTGAGACAGCTAGAGACAGAACAGTGTTGGTCTCACTTGAGGGACTATTTTCACCAGCCAGTGTGTCATGTGACACTTATTCCATATTTATTTTGGAGCCCATATGGTGATGACATCCTATTCACTATATTTGAGATGGATTGGGAAAGAGATGTTCCTAGAACCAAAGAGTGGGATCATGAGATTCCAAGTATCTTTTTGATTCATGAGGACTATAATATTGTAGCCTGAGATCAAAATCTCCAAATTTATCATAAATGGAGAGAGAGACAACATAAGTTGAACAATGTTATCTCTCATTTTCAGCCATGCAACCCCTACATATTGCAGAAGCAGGGGATGAGTGATTGTTCCTATAAGCTACCAAGAATAGCTCATTTTTTTTGGATGATAGCATGGAGATTGGAGTTTCTCCTTGGGACTGAGGCACCCAAAATTTACCATATCTTATGCCTTGAGGAGGCCAATGGAAAACATATAACTCTTTCCATATATCTCCCACTCTTTTTCAAGATGAGAGATATTTGGTTTATCCACCAAAGGAAAATTTGTATTCTTGGGAGGGGACATATCCATTGGAGATTTTGCAGTTTCTTGAGGACAAGCAACATTTTGGAGGGGAGGATTGTAATATTCCTAAATTAGCTTGCAAATAATTGGATTATTAATGTTTTGTTTTGTCACTTAGATAGGAGAATAAGTGGGTAAGGAGACCCATAAATCTCTTTATGAAGAATAAAACCACTTCTCATGTGAAACTGGATCATATTTTTAGCTTAATAAAGCAGCCTAAGGTGTGAACAGGGGCTGAAGCACCTTGACTGGGTCAACTTTGACCAAATCAACAACGTTTTCATGGAGGAGTGGACATTAATGGAGGGATAACGCATTTTTAGATGGAGACACATTACATGGAAGTAGTGTCATTAATGGATGGGGATTAGGGTTTGGAAGCTCATATCTTATAAAAGGAAGAGGATGGAAGCCATATTCATTATGTTGATATATTTTTATGTTTTGATATGTGGTCTGTTTAGACATATAGCTTTCTTCATCTATTTAGCTAAGATTGCAAGTGTTGTTTAGGATTGGGTGTTCCTGATCGGGAATCCCACATCTTCCATTATTTAGCTCCTGGAAGAGTTTGCACTATACTTCTACATTCAGGCATTTGGCCAAGCTTCAGTCTCATGTACAATGCAATTCTGTTTAGATTTGGGTTGTGCTGCAAGGGTGTAGCAGTGGAGGAGAGATATCTCCAATTTATGAGCTATTTTTCCATTGGAGGGATCATTCTTTCATCCAGAAGGTTGTAAGGAAGTTCTCAGGGCTTCATTATATATTTTGGCACCAGGCCAAGTAGCAGTTATTAGCTATAGTGCAGTTTCCCTCAAGTACTACGTTATTTTGGAGAGGAGCTGCAACAGTGGGTTATTACCCTATTTGGATTGTTTGGGTTTCCTATGTGGGGATCAACCCTTCATTTAGGAGATCTGTTGGAGGAGGATCAACCATCTTGTATATCAGACCAACCATTTCCCATCAGTGATTTATTTTCAGAGATTATTCAGCCCTAGGGCCAAATCTGTTATATTTCATATAGTGTGTATTATCGGAAACCTTTCTTGGTTGTCCTGGAAATCTGTTTTGGAGCAGGGATCTTTAGCCTTAGCATTTTTGGAGCATTATAGTAGCAGAAATATTTTTTTTTATATCTTTCAATTGATATTATCTCTTAGACAACACATTTTTCTTCATTCTTGTATTTCATGTATTCACAACATTTTAGATCTAGGTGTATGCTTTCATGGGAGGTTTGTTTACCCAACTTCAGTGATATTTTCCTCAAGATATTGTACCTATTTTTCTATTATATTCATAATGGAATGGATCTACCATTGTCTCATGCTTTGATCTATTTATATTGCTACATATTTCTAGTTTTATGCACTCTATTTCTGCTTTTCCCATTCGGGAATATTACACCATCACTATTTGAGAAATAAAAAAAAATGTTTACAACATCAAGGACGGTGTTTTGTTTTAGAGGGGGAATATGTAATATCCATATTTTTCTTGTCTTATTTAGACGGTTGAGAATCCTAAAGGTTAAGTGGACTTAAAGGAAAAACTATATGTGGACATATTATTTTTGAATTAAATAAATGTGAAATTTAATTATTGTGCAAAGACTAGAGTAAATTGGAGACCAGGATTTCAAATCCATGAGGATGGAATAAAATCCTAATACTTTCCCAATATTCCGAAAAAATCCTTGGAGAAAAATAAAATAAAATTTAAAATTTTTAGATGGGAGATAAAAATATAATAGATACCTTAGTAAAGTGGAAGTTACTGAGAATAGGTGAAAATAAAACTAGAAAGAGGAAAAAACTAGTTTTAAAGAGCTTTTGCGGAAAAAAAAGAAGAAGTAAAGCCTAGGCTAAGGGAAACAACATCCCAAATTAACTGGACATAGTTATGGAAACATGTTGAGGGGAAGCAAGATTAAATAATCTATTTCTAGTTAGATTAGAGGTTTTCTACATCGTGGAATAATTTGTCTCTGCTCGGGGGGACCTGGGGATTAAGCTCAAGATTGGGTTGAAAATAGTATTCACCAAATTAGGTATGCACATTCTGTTAATTTTTTTTTATGTTTTCTGCTATAATTATGATATTATTATGTAGTTAGATGTGGTTAATTTATGAGTATTAGATGAAAGATTTATATCTTTAATTATAAATCCTTTTAGTATTGTGTTGTGTTCATAAAAAGAAATTGTCATACATATTTAACAGAAGTTTAACTATAGTAGGTATAGTTAATTATTCTATATGGTTACATAGACTGGAGTAAATAGTTTGACCAACACCCAAAATATTTAAACCCAGAGGGAAGGGTCTAAATCTACTGTTAGGTCTCTGTTAGAACTTTTATTTCAGATACAGAGGACACAATTTAGATCAACAATAATTAACACTGTAATTAAGGGAAAATAAAAAGATATATTAATAATACATGGTTTAGTTATGTAAATATATATATTTAAAATTTACATATATAGTTGAGAGGTTAATTGCAAGAAAATAAGAAAATTCCAAAGCTGCAAAATAAACATGCTTCAGATTTAAACTATATAATTACTATTTTATGAACATTAATACATATAGAGGCATATATGTATTGAAAAGAAAATATATAACAATTATGAATATATGTATTTTTCCCTTCCGTATAGTGACAATTGGATTCTTATTCTAAACCCCAAACCCTCCCTAAAATAACTCCTCCCTTGAATCTCATTTCTCTCATTCACTATCTTTACATTTTCCTCCTCTAACATATTAATCATTATACCTCTGTCATGGTCCTCAACCTTGTCTCTCGTTATTTCTATTAATACTTCTCCCCACCGCCCCCCCTCTATTCATTCACTCATTTCCCCTTAATTATCTAATCTATTAATCTCATTTAGTATTATTCATCTTAACTAATAATTATCAATGTTAATTCAAAATTTAGTAATCATTAATTTTTAAATACTATTAACCCCAATTTCTGAATCCATAAGAATTAAAATTTATTATGTTGAACTACATCCCCAATATTTATTAAACTTGTATTAAAATATCATTATTAAACCTCAAAAATACAATTAATACAATCAATATTGTTTAATAATTATTATTTTAAATTAAAATTATTAGTACTAAAAAAATTCATCTCAATAAATTAATGTAGTTAATAACAAATTTAAAAAAAAAACCATCAATAAGTAACAAACTATCTTACAAGGATATATATATATATATATATATATATATATATATATATATATATATATATATATATATATATATATATATATATATATATATATATATATATATATATAATTAAAACAATAATACAATTGTGAAATTTAAATTTTATTAATTTTTAGATAATAATTATTTATTTAAATTAAAAAGATATTAATTAAATAATAACATTACTTCAATTATTAAAACTAACTAAATTTAGAGTCATTAATTAAAAATATATTAACTAATTAATTAAAAATATATTAATTAATTAAGATAATAATTTTAATAATTTCCTTTCCTCCATCATTAAAGGTCGGCCTCCCAGTTTTCATTGTATTAAAATATCATTATTAAACCTCAAAAATACAATTAATACAATCAATATTGTTTAATAATTATTATTTTAAATTAAAATTATTAGTACTAAAAAAATTCATCTCAATAAATTAATGTAGTTAATAACAAATTTAAAAAAAAAACCATCAATAAGTAACAAACTATCTTACATGGATATATATATATATATATATATATATATATATATATAATTAAAACAATAATACAATTGTGAAATTTAAATTTTATTAATTTTTAGATAATAATTATTTATTTAAATTAAAAATATATTAATTAATTAAGATAATAATTTTAATAATTTCCTTTCCTCCATCATTAAAGGTCGGCCTCCCAGTTTCCATCCGTTCATTTTCATTCTCCTTCATTTATACCTAATGATGAGATCTGAAAAAATTCATTGATCTATCCCGATGATGAACCACAGAGGATTGGTTCGAAACATCGATTCTAAAAAAAATGGATGCGATAAATCTGAAAGATTCTACACACAACACAAGTCGCAGAAGCCTCAAATCAACAGTTATCAATATGTGAATTCCCTCCTATAGAGGTGTTAGGTCCCTATATTACTAGTTTAGTTCCTTATTGTTAGTAGTGTAGCCCCCTTATTTTTATTGTTGTACCCCTGTAACCCCAATATTTTTATTATTGTGGCCTTGCATTATTATTGTTAGGTCGGCTAGGATTATATTGTGGCCCCATGGACTCTAATATATAGAAGGAGGTTTTGGTCATTTGTATCATCCAATAATTTTTCATTTATATAATGTATTGGAGGTTTCCCCCTCGAAGTGGCTGATTTCTAAGGTGTTGATCTCTCTTTTATTCTATTTTTTGACATGGTTTCATAGCATTTGGTATTAGATATTTGGATTCTAGGGTTTCATTTCTCCAAACAGGTCATCGTGGAATTTATGTTATAAATTTTTTTCTACGAATGTTCAAAAGCTGAAATTTTTACAGAATGAATTCAAAATCCTGAGGAACGTCGTGTAAAAATTTCAGATCTTGGTTCACAATATTTTCAGAGATATGATCTGTGCAAGTTAGGAATTTTGGAGGCTCTTGAATTTAACCTAAACAGGTCATCAAGGAATTTTCCCTATAACTTTTTTTATACGAGGGATCAAAAGCTGAAATTTGTACAGAGCGAAGCTGCAATTTTGAGGAACGTTGTGGAAACATTTCAGAGCTTGATTCACAATATTTTCAGAGATTGGGTCTATGGAATTTAAGGATTTTTCAAGCTCCCGAATTTCATCTCAAAGAGGTGACCGTGGGAAAATTGTCATAACTCTCTCTCTAAGAATTGTCCGCAAGTACATGGACTATAGTTTCCTATGTATTAATTTCAGAGCCAAAGGAGGAAACAGTGACACGTGGCATGTCGTACAAGGTCACTCTACTGAACCAGTACATAAGTACGTCATTGTGGAAGATTGGCCATAACTTTGCCTTGAAGAATCCAAATCAGGTGAGACCTGTGGAAATTTAAAGAAGCTTCAGAGGGATATTACACGGCCGAATTTCAGATATTGAAGATCTGAAATAACAGAGATAATTCAGTTTCAATATGGAGCTCCTCAATATTAATAAAAAGGTGTGTATTTTTTTTTTTATTTCATAAATCTTGTGGGAAAAATAAGTTTGAATTGATTCCAAGGGAATATTGTAGAATAGATATCAGTATTCGGTTATAAAATTCCCCCTAAAAATAATTCAACACCCATTAAGCCTTTATAAGGCTCTACTATGACTCATGAAGATGAAGAATTGCAACATGACATATCAAAATTACAAGAGAAAGTGCACCAAATTTTGCTCTTGAAAAGAGCAAAAAAAAATGAAATGGAAGTTTTCAAGAAAGTCATGGAAGCTAAGATGGATGGTTTGAAGAAAGGCGTGGAAGCTAAGATGGATGGCATGGAATCTGGCATGGAAGCTAAGATGGATGACATGAAAGACAACATGAAAAACATGAAGAATGATCTAAATGCACACATGGAAGGTTTGACAAAGTTGATACAAGAAATGTTTCCTAATGTTGAAAAGATAGTAGAGGAAACTAATGATGAGAAAAAAATAAATGTTAATCGTGATTTCATAAACTCTAATGTTGGATGGAAGAACCACCATATTCCAAATATGGATATGAGGAAGTTTTATGGCAAGGACCCCGTAACATGGATACTACAGATGGAGCAATATTTGGATCTCAATAATGTGAAAAACACACAAAGGGTATGAATTTCAACTTTACATTTAGAACAAAATACATTTGTATGGTATAGATGGCTTTGCTCCCATTAAAAAATTGTCACTTGGTTAATTTTTACGGAGTAAATGATAGCACATTATGAGGATACAAAAAGCAACACCTTTTTTAGCCAATTGATAAATCTCAAACAAAAGGGTTAAGTGGTGGAGCACATTGAGGACTTCCAAAAATTTAATATAAGGGTAACTGATATTCCAGAGGAACACCGGATTGATGTCTTCATAGGGAATTTAAAGGATAACATCCAACATGAAGTTCGCATTTGGGAACCTGATTCATTGGAAAAGCCATTTAGGTTGGCAAGAAAAATTAAATGTAAAATTATGGCGATAAGGAAGCCTACCACTCACATATATAAAGATGGAAGTGTTGCTACTCCTAGACTTCCACAACCTACAAGTTTGACACCACAACAATTGGAAGAAAAAAAAGAAAAGGGGCTTTGCTACAGTTGTGATAGAAAATACACTAAAGGTCATAAGTGTGCCGAGAAGAAATTATTTTACATAGATTGTGAAGAGATAGAAGAAAATGAAAAAGAATCTTCAAAATAAGAGGATATACAAAAGGAAACAACCCTAGAAGAGGAATAAATGAGTCTGACCATATCGTGTAATGCCTTAGCAGGAATTACCACTCCTCAAAATCTCAAGATAGAAGGACATATCAAGAAGAAAAATGTAATAGTGTTGATTGATTCGGGTAGTACCTTGTATACCAACCCTAGAAGAGGAATAAATGAGTCCGACCATATCATGTAATGCCTTAGCAGGAATTACCACTCCTCAAAATCTCAAGATAAAAGGACATATCAAGAAGAAAAATGTAATAGTGTTGGTTGATTTGGGTAGTACCCATAATTTTATTCATTGTAAGGTAGCCAAGGAATTGAATTGTTTCCTATACCCAGCACTAGAATGTCAAGTGATGGTTGCAAATGGCAGAAATATAAATTTCTCTGGAAAATGCCATAATATCAAGCTAGCCATGGGGGAATATGTATTGAATAGTCCATTCCTTTCCATTCCAATGGGAGGTGCTGATGTTGTACTAGGAGTACAATGGGGTGTAATTGCACAATTATGCTCACTAGAAGTTCCAACATCAAAATCATCTATTTCTGCAGATCTCCAAAAAGTCTTGGACAATTATTACAAGTTGCTTGAAACTCCCAAAGGACTCCCACCTATTCATGATCATGGTCATGCTATTAATTTGATTCCAGGAAGTGTTGCTGCAAACATCGGGCCTTATAGATATCCTTATGTCCAAAAGAGCGAAATTGAACGTATGATTGCATAAATGTTAGAGGCTGGTATAATTCAACCTAGTCAAATTTCTTTCTCTTCTCCAGTAGTATTGGTGCACAAGAAGGATGGATCATGGTGCATGTGTCTGGATTATAGGAACTCAATAAGCTCACCATTAAAGATTAATTTCATGTTCTCATGATTGATGAATTATTGGATGAATTACATCGAGAAATTTATTTTACCAAGTTAGATATTTGTTTAGGATATCATCAAATTAGAATGAAGACTAAAGGTATTCCGAAAAGAAAATTTCGAACTCATGAGGGTCATTATGAATTTTTGGTCATGCCTTTTGGCCTTACCAATGCACCTTCCACATTTAAAGGGTTGATGACTTCCATTTTCAAACCCTTAGAAAATTTGTGCTAGTATTTTTTGATGATATACTAATCTACAAGAGGTCTTGGAAGGATCATGTTCAATATGTTGATAGGGTGCTCAAACTATTGCAGGAGAAACAATTATATGCAAAAACATCCAAATGTTTCTTTGGAGTACAAGAGGTGGAATATATTGGTCATATTGTATCTCACAAGGTTGTTAAGGTAGACCCTAACAAAATTAAAGCCATTAAGGAATGGAAAGTCCCCACAACCATAAAGTAGTTGCAATGATTTCTCGGGCTAACAGGGTATTATCGCAGTTTTGTTAAAATTATGGGAGAATAGGAGCACCTCTAACAACATTAATGAATAAAGATGCATTTTCATGGACTCTTGAAGCAACTAAGGCCATTTAACATCTTAAAGAGGCAATGTGCCTAGCACTGGTCTTAGCTACACTAGACTTCACAAAAACCTTTATTGTGGAATGTGATGCCTCAAGAAATGGTATTGGTGTTATTTTAATGTAAGAAGGAAGACCCATTACTTTTGAAAGTCATCTAATCAAAGGAAATTATTTACAGAAAGCTATTTATGAGAAGGAAATGTTAGCAATACTACATGCACTAAATAAATGGAGACCTTACCTAATGGGAAGACACTTCAAGGTAAAAACTGATCATGATAGTTTTAGACACTTTTTGAAACAAAGACTATCTTCAAAAGAGCAGCAAAAATGGGTCACAGAGATGTTGGGTTATGACTTCGAAATAATCTACAAAAAAGGGAAGCTAAATGTTGTTGCAGGTGCACGCTAAATAAAGTGAAGAGGTGGAAGCATTTCTTTGTGCCATTTCTTTTATCCAACCAGATTGGATAACTGAAGAAAGGTATGAATGGAAGAAGGACAAAGAAGTATGGACACTCATTCAAAATTTGCAGCAAGATCCTATTACATCTGATACATTTAGTTGGAAAAATGATTCCTTATGGTACAAAGATAGCTTATATCCTCGTAAGAATTCCAAACTAAAATAAAATATTCTTCTGGAATTGAAAACTTCTCCTTTAGGAGGACACACAGGATTTTTAAAAACATACCACAGGGTGAAGAAATAATTTTTGGGGATGGCCTTCAATCTGATATTCAAAATTTTGTGGCAGAATGTTTGGTTTTCCAGCAAAATAAAGTTGAGACAATTAATACCCTGGGTCTTCTACAACCTTTCCATTCCAAGTCAACATTGGGAGGAGATTTCTATGGATTTTATCACATTTTTACCTAAGTTCGAAGGAAACAGTGTCATCATGGTGGTAGTTGATAGACTTACCAAGTATGCACACTTTTGTGCATTATCTCATCCATTTAAAGCAAGTACAGTTGCTACTACATTTATCGACACAATTAAAAAGCTACATGGAAACCTAAAGATTATTGTGAGCGACAGAGATCCCATTTTTACTCGAAATTTTTGGACGAAGTTATTTTCTCATTTGGGTACTCAATTACCTCATAGCTCATCTTATCATCCTCAATCCGATGGTCAAACTGAGATAGTGAATAAATGTTTGGAAGGATATCTTCGTTGTTTTATATCTGATAAACAAACACAATGGGTCAAGTGGTTACCTCTCGCTGAATGGTGGTATAAGACTTCCTTCCATACTATAGCAAAAATGGCCCCATTTATGGCACTTTATGGATATCATCCACCGTCCATCACATCACCTTTAAGAGAAAATTCTAAGGTTCAAGTAGTGGAAGATCACATCGAGCATCGACAAGAAGTTCTCCAACTCTTAAAGGATAACCTAAATTTTGCATAAAATCAAATGAAACAACTGGCATATCAACATCACAGTGAGAAAAGTTTTGATGAAGGAGACTGGGTATTTTTATGGCTACAACCATACAAACAAATGTCCCTCAAGCAAGCTAAGAAGTATAATAACTTATCTCCAAAGTACTATGGTCCTTACAAGGTGTTGCAAAATATTGGTACTATGGCATACAAATTGGAGCTTCCTACTTCTTCACGAGTGCATCGAGTTTTCCATGTTTCATGCTTAAAGAAGGTTATAGGTGAAAATATTCCAGTTCAAACAATATTGCCAGAACTTGACGAGGAAGGAAAAATCATATTGGAATCTGAAGTGGTCATGGAAAAAAGAACTCGACAGCTATGAAATCGATCAATTTCAGAGTATCTCATCAAGTGGAAGAACTTTCCCACTAATATTCTACATGGGAGGATGATAATTTTATACAGAAGCACCCAGATCTACTCAAGCATTTAGGACAACACTTTTTTGAAGGAGAGGAGCATGTTAGGTCCCTGTATTACTAGTTTATTCCCTTATTGTTATTAGTGTATCCCTCTTATTGTTATTTTTGTACCCATGTAACCCCAATATTGTTATTATTGTGCCCTTACATTATTATTGTTAGGTCGGCTAGGATTATATTGTGGCCCCATGGAGTCCTATATATAGCAAGAGGTTTTTGTCATTTGTATCATCCAAGAATTGTTCATTTATGTAATGTATTGCTGGTTTCCCCCTCGAAGTGGCTGATTACTAAGGCATTGATCTCTCTTTTCTTCAATTTTTTGAGTTGGTTTCATAATAATAGGTCAATAGAAAAACATAGTATACTTCAATTAAAATTATTAGTTACAACAATCGTGTACATATTGACTGAAAGTCATCCATTAAATACATTCAACTACAGAATATTGAGTTGATATTGGTAAACATAATTAAATATAGTTGGTTGGATTCTATATACGTGAATCACTGACCTGTAAGGAAACAAAACTTGTCGTCAGATATTTTGATTAAAAATTGAAGTAAATGTGGTGTAATTTCGAGAAATAGAAATTAGCTAAATAGAAACACATATATCTGTGTTAGAATAATATCAAGCATAAAAAAAGAAATAGAAAATGATATACAACTTCTATACTAATTAATAGATCAATTTGTACCTGTCTAAGGAACCTGAAGGGTTGGGATTCCTTGTGTACATGATAGGATAAAAATATTTAGTTCAGAAAATTTAAAGAAATCAAAGAAATGTGAACCCTGAAATTTATTAAAATACAAAATTATTTCACTAATTAAATTGTACAATTGAATATTATTTACTTGTGAAGAGGGCTTAAACTAGGTACATGGCGTCAAAGAAAAACTTCAGAAAGTATGTGAATTTGGAAAAAGAGGTTTTTCAAGGATCAGAAGATACGAAGAAAATAAAAACCATATATTTTTATACTAAATTAGGATCTGCACATATAAAATGAAATGGACTCTCTAAAATTTATCACAGTGGAAAATTCAGAGTATTTGATAATAATAGTGGAATTGGGAAAATTTATAAATATAAGTTCCAAGAAGAACAAAATTTCATGCCTCTGATGTAGACATGAAACGAATCATAAAATGAATTAAAGGTATTGCATGTTGAGGAGATAATAAATTGTGATACAAACAAACAAGCAATATATATATATATATATATATATATATATATATATATATATATATATATATATATATATATATATATATATATATATATATATATATTGAAACTCTTAAGTAATATGAAAAAGGAAAATTATAAACCTCTATCAATTTGACAGAGATGTGAACAAAGTGAAAATTATGAATTCCTATAGAATGAACAGAGGATCATAATTGAAATAATTTAAAACCTTTCACAGTTAAAGGAGATTATTTCGTATTGAGAACAAAATAAATTAATATGTAAACCTAAAATTCTTCACTCGCAATATAACAGGAATTTGAATCCCAAAACCCTCTCTGTCAAAGTGCAATCATGAATTGAAATTATAAATGCATAGTGAACTACAATAGGGGAGATATAATTTAAATCAGTACAAGGATAATGGAAAAAATTCCAAAACAATTATTATAGAAAATTGATACAACGAATGTATAGAAAATTTGATACAATTAAGGGAAAAACGATATACCATGATTGAAAAAGAAGTATAAAGTAGCTAAATCGATTTCGGTTAATTTATAAACTCATACAGTGGAGAAGTGAAATGAACCCATTCGTATATAAGAAATGAAAATTAGAAATTATGCATAAAATCAAGAAACAAATTAACTATTTTAATGTAAATTTATTAAAGGGTTTAAATTCGAAACCACTGTAACTTTGCTACAATAAATCCACGATAAGATTCGAAGACAAATTAAATCTAGAATGTAATGATTTCTCAGGAAATGGTTAAATAGATTTGGAAAAATCTATTATAATTTCCAACAAAAAAAAACATATAAATATAGTGATAAAAGCCTTCATGCTTGCGAGGAGAAGTCCAAATTTATTTGGGTAAAAGCAGTGTTACCATTTGTAATATCCCCAAATTGGGACTGCTAGCAAGGCATGCCTGAAAAACACATTTTTCAGGAATGTATGCTAAAATATTGGAAACCAACACTTGGATCCCTTAGATATGACAATTTAAGACTTGAATCCAAGAGGGATTCTAAAAAAAATCCTTCTAGGTGGGCTAAACAGGTCTCCCCACACCTAGTGCAGTTGGAAAATGCCCAAGGGACTGCAGCAATACAAAAGAACACTGCCCAGAAAATAAAGCAATTCAGCCAAATGTTTGTCGGAGACCAATAAAATGTTTCATTAATCACTTATACATCATAAAAACAGGTTTATAATAAGGCCCATACAATGTACAAGATAAAAATAGAGAACTTGATGAAGAAAACCCTCAAGAATGAGGTGTTGCAACAATGTATTGGTTGTAAGAAGGCTTGACATTATTATATTAAGTGTTGAAGTAGTTGTACATTACATATCAGATCTAGAATAGATCTATGTACAAAATATTAGATCCATATCAGATCTGTACACTAGAAGAGTTCCTCTACACATTCCCCTTGGGGTTTTGAGCAAAACCTGAGATACAAAGAGTAGATCTGAGATCTAAAGTTGCAGATCTGCAGTAAGATTCAGAATTTCTGAAGTAAATACAATAACACAGTAGATCAGATCTGAATAGAACATGGATCAGAGATCTAATCCATGGATCACCACTGTGAAGGGAAGAACCCCAAACACTAGAGATCTCTCCTCCAAAATTATGCCAAAACTCCCTGCAACTTCCTTCTTGCAAATAATGTATTTATGGAAGAGAAACTATGCTGTTGACTCTAGCAATGGTTTTTCCTAATTCCAAGATCTGATTATTCAGGTCCAATTATCTAATAATCTCTTATCCGGAGAATAGAAGGCTCTCCCATTGAAAAGGGGCACCAGAATGGCTAGATCTGAATAGATCTATCCTCCACTTGCTGCAACTTACAAGGACAACCAAACCCTCAACAGGATCTGCATTTTAGTTGGAAGATTTAGCTTGGCCAAATGCTTGATAGTGGACAAGATCAGCAAGACTCCTCCAAGAGCTACTCAATGGAAGAGGTGGGATTCCTGATTAGGAACACCCTAGTGCTAAACAACATTATTCTCTACTAAAAAGCCAAGAGAATAAGAAATGTCGAAAAAGAAAATATCTTCAGAAATATCATAATCATGAAAAACCTTCTCTTGATGTCCTCCTCTTCCTTTTATAACTTAGAAATCCTCCCAAACCCTAAACCATCTCAATGATTTAGCTCTGTTCACATGTGTAACCTCCAACTAGAACTGTCTTGTACATCTAGGAGGTTCATTGCATCTAGACAATGCTGATGATTTGGTCCCAGTTGACTTGGTCAATTGATCCGACCTCTTTCACACTTAAGCGTGTTTATGAAAATAGCTCAGATTTAACCTTGTTCATATTAAGCATTGATTTTATTTAGGATTCACTCCTCAAGTACAAAAGCTATTGACTTGGTCAAACTTGACTTTGTCCACATGCAAAATGTCTCTTTTCACACATGAGGGTGTGAAATCTAGCTCTAGAATGATCCCCTTTCATACCAATAGGGTTTTTTATGATGATTTAAATTAATTATGGGTCCTCTTCCCCATTTATTCATCTACTAGGTGCAAAAATCAAAAATCAATATTCACATTAGCGACATGCTAATGTAGGAATATTACAGTCCTCCCCTCCCAAATGTTGCTTGTCCTCAAGCAACTGCAAGGATAGAACTGAAGAGTTTCCTCCCAAGACATGGAGACTAAAATGTACTGGGAAAACATATTTCCCAAGTGGACCCTCCATCCCCAAGCAATTATCCATACAAAATGAGTCACCTCCCAATATGGCAACTCCAAAAAATTCTCCTCCACCTTGAGCTCATGCAATGTAGGTGGGCTGAAAATATGAACATGTTAGACATAGGAGCCTACCCCACGCTATCCTCCTCTCCACTTATGATAAGTGTAGAGTGAGTGTTGATCTTGGGCTGCAATAATATTGCCCTCAAGTGGCAAAAGGAAGACTAGATCTCTAAAGATCTCCTCTCCAACGTTGTGAATCAAGATGGCCCAAACCATTCCATATGTGATGGATAGGAAATCATCATCATATGGCATCTCATCAAACTCATGGCCCACCTCATAATGAAACAAGTGTTTGGATGTGGTGGCGATATCTCCTCTCATGCTCCCATTATAACATGCAATGCAGAAAGTGTGGGAATCCTCTTCCCAAAAGAACACATCCAACCAATGTGTTTCCTCTCCAATCATGCTCCCCATAGTAGTAAGAACAAAAATAGCAATTGGAACCATGATTAGCATCGAGATGAAGGAAATATTGAAGGTTTCATGTGGTGCAAGAAAGTAAAAACAGTTTCCCATGAAGTTCCAGCACATTTTTTCTAACTGCTGCTTCAGAAAATTATATGGCAAGTGGTTTCTTGATACATGGTTGTTTATGTATGTTACTTCATCTACTAAACAATAGTAAATGGTTGTGTACAAAAAATGAACATACATGAAGTAATATAATAATTTCCCATGGCCATACAAGAGATGGTTGTCTCCATCATACATTCTGGCCCATTGTTGATCATGGAGATCAATGAAAAGCTTGCCCTCTTGCGGAGCAATGCACTGCATAGAAATGGTAAGAGTATGCAGATCGTTGAATGCAACAACAAGATCCTTAACATGTACTAGAATTAATACAATGATATGATCCATGAACAAACTCTCCATAATGGTATGACATACTCTCATGAAGAGAAATGTATCATGTGCTCCATGAAGATCCTTCCTCATATACTTGAAAATCCAAGCCAAGAAGAACATATCACAGTAATAGATGTCTCTGCCCATTACTCCATCTTTCTCACCTCCTCCTTCTCTATCAAGTGCATCAAGAGTGAAGTGATCCTGGGGACACTCCATCCATAAGTCCATGCTCCAAAGTGACAGTTTTGTTGGACTATGTAAATAGGCTCCTGCCAATACATAGCTCCCTTCTTTGACATGTTCATTGTCAAAGACATCTTCCATAATGTTGCTACAAACAAGAAGCTCCTTCCAAAGTGGAAGTAATTCCAGATCATCCAAGGCTAAGGAGTAGCCCCTTTGCACCATGATAGTGCCATCTCCTACTCCTGCAACATCATTCAAAGTGTGAGAACAAATCTGCCCTTGCTCTCCCAAGAAATTCCAAAGAAACAAAGGATTTTGTTGCCTCCCGATACCTCCATCATATAAATCATGTGATGAAAACATGGTGATTGATATGAAGAATATCATGTCAACACAATATGTCCATAATCCTTGCTGCCCAATGATGCAAGCATCCTGCCACACATCTTTCCCCCACATACCCTTAGAAAGAGGATGATGGCCAAACTATTTCAAGAGTAGCCAACGCAACCAAGCCTCCTGCTGCACAGTATCAAAGATTTGCAAGGAGCTTTCACTGCCTTCGTTGAGAAAAAATCAAGAGACAAATCAACAACAAAATATCAACAAGTGAAGATAGAAAACAGTAATTTCAATAAAAATATGGACAACTAGCATTAGTTAGAAAGTTGTCACTATCTTCTTGCATGAAGATATTTCCTTTCCATGAATAACTCCTAAGTTTTTTTTAGGATATTTTGAAAATATTTTTTGTATAAATACTTCTCATTTGGAAGTATTGAGGGTGGATGAATTGTTGAACATTTCTATAGTTGTACTATTCTGAACCTAGGGGTGATTGTACCAATTTCAAGTCAGCGGACTAGATTAAAGCAATAAAGCATCATGTTACAGGATTCATGTGTTGGGCCACTTTAGTGAAGTATTTTCACTTGTTCTTTGTCAATTTATTATGTTTTTCACCAATACTTGTATGTGTTTCTAAATCTATATGATAAATCAGGAATGTTATTTCAAAATATGTTAAAAGCACTCTGTTTTGAATTGTTTATCATTTATATGTTTTTATTCTAATATCTAGATAAAGGGATTCCTAATTGCTCCCTTATTTCGATTTACCTTTGTCTTTTCATTCATTAATCAGATTTGAAAACCCTTAATTTCTTTCTTACCCCGAATGAAACCATTTTCACCATCAGTCTTGAACATCTGAAGTAACTCAGCTATCTTACCCTGTAAACATTTCCCTTTAGACCTTGATCTTGATCTGACTGCTTGATGTTGGCAATATGATGCAGAGTGTTGTCCTTGATGGCAACCCACTGAATGAAGATGAAGACATGCGACTATTGACATGTGCTGTCCTTGATGGTGAACCACCTGATGAATTTATTCTTGACCTGATGGACTTGGTAAGCGATGTAAATCTAATATGAAATGATGTCTATTAGCAATATGATGCTGAGTGTTGTCCTTGAATGGCAACCCACTTGGTGAAGATGATGGCAACTTACTTGATGAAGTTATGCTTGATATAATATGTCTTGATGAACTAAATCTGATGTATCTACAGTGAGTACAGAAGGCAATGAAGAAAGGAATTCAGCATGTGCTAAATCTATGGTGAAAAGAGTATGTCTCAAGGCATACGCGGATATGTCTAGGAGAAGTCGCGTATGCACGCGGGAAAGAACGTGCCAAGTCGCGTATGGGAAAAAGCGCTCATAAAGTGCAAAACCAGGGGTAACCACCATGGTATTGACCCATTGTATTGGGTAATGATTCATCTAAATGACCCCGTCCAGGAATACCATCGGAAGTAATGTGGTTTTGGCTCATGGTATTGAAAAAGGGTAAACCTATATAAAGAGAAAAAATTCATTTTGAAAATCATGAGTATGGAGCAAGATGTCTGACCTTGAATGAATACTTCTCTGTGAGGTATATTTGTATGGAAAGGGTAAAGGTTTGATAATAGATCTGAATCTATGATGCACCTATGAAGAAATGATGATGCGGAATATCTAGATCTGGAATGTATTTGTATCTGCTAGATCTGTTTATGGAAGGCTTAGATCTGAGATGAGGCGAACATATGTCTGAAGTAAAAGGGTAAATCTGAACTGAATATCTGATCTGAAGAAGTATGCTGCTCTATAATAGTTGAAGATCTATACGCTAGTTCGCCGCAGAGGAAGCGCGTATATACGCGGCTTCGCTGAAGAGAAAGCGCGTATGCGCAATGAAATGAGCTCTGTAATATGTACAGAGGTATACGCTGGTTTATGTGAACGGAAGCGCGTATATACGCGACATCAGTGAAAGGAAAGCGCATATGCAAACTAGGGTTTGCTGAAGTCTGTGGTAAGAAATGTCTGATCTGTTCTGCTGGTTTACTGATATCTGTCAGTGAGTTATATGTATCTGTTTCATGGTTGATTGTGCTTAAAAGTATGGAAAGGGTCCAGTCTAAAAATATGATGAAACGTGGCCTGCAAGTTGTGTCCTAAAGGAAGCTTTGGATCTAGTGTGAAAATTGATGAAACGTGGTCCATAGAGGTGCTGAGGGTTGTAGCCTTCAGTCAGGGGGTTGTAGCTCCCTTCCAGGTGAGGCTGGTAAACAAGATCAGGGGGTCGTAGCTCCCTTCCAGGAGAGGCTGGTAAACGAGTCGGGGGGTTGGAGCTCCCTTCCAGGAGAGGCTGGTAAACGAGCGCAGGTGGGTGCCTGCGTGCTGGTAGGAGTCTGCACCAGCACATATGTTGTAAGATGTTTTCTCTATAATAAAATATTGAAGGCTGAGCAACTGCGGCGGTGGTTTTCTCCCGACTTGGGTTTCCACCTAAAAATCCTGGTGTTCATGTGTGATGCTTTGTGTGATGGTTTATTCTGTTGTTACTACACATGTTTACTGTTAACATAACATCAGATGAATGAATAGTGCAAAGAACTAAGTTAATAAATATCTGCATATTTAGATCTCTGCTAATACGCGAGTTGTATGAAGGATATCCGCGTGTATATGCGAGTTTAATAAAGGAAAGTAGCGTATGGGTTTTAAAGAGTGAAAAAGTAAAAGTTTTGAATATGCAGTAAATACTGATTCACCCCCCCCCCCCCTCTCAGTATTTTTCCCAACAATTGGTATCAGAGCAGGTCCTTCTGCAGAAGCTTGATCGCTTGAAGGAGATCCGTCGCAATGGGAAGTCAAGAAGGAGTAATGTCTATAAAGCCACCTCTATTCAATGGAAACAATCTGATATTCTGGAAGGTACGAACAAAAGCATATCTGCAAAGTCTTGGTGCAGATGTATGGGCAATCGTGGAAGAAGGTTATCAATACCCGGCAAGTATTCCTACTGATGCAGCTGAAAGAAAGAAGTATGAAATCAATGCAAAAGCAGTGAATGTCTTATTGGGAAGCATGTCTGAATCAGAATTTTCTAAAGTGATGCAGCTACATTCAGCAAAAGAAATATGGGACAAAATCATTCTAAGCTATGAAGGAGACACAAAGGTAAAAAGTGCAAAACTCCAAACTCTTAGAATTAAATATGAAAATTTGAAGATGCATAGTGATGAAAGTGTTGCCAGTTTCTTTCTTCATCTAGATGATATTGTAAATCGGATGAGAAATTTGGGTGAAACCATAACTGATACTACTCTGGTAGAAAAATTCTTAAGATCCTTGACTTCAAGATTTGATTCTAAAGTTTCAGCTATTGAAGAAAGGCAAGATCTGCAAACTCTTACTATTGTTCAATTACATGGTATTTTGACTACTTTTGAAATGAGACAAGGAGGTCCTTCTCAAATCAGAGAAGCTGCTTTTAAGGTGTCTGCAAAAGGAAAGGAAAAGGAAATTGTCAAAGAAACCAGCTATATATTCGAAGAAGAAGAAGCAAATTTTGTGAGAAAACTCCAACTAGGTACTGGAAGATTCAAAGGTAAGCTTCCCTTCAAATGTTTTGAGTGTGGAAAAGTTGGTCACTATGCTGCTAAATGTCCTTATAGAGAAAAACATGGTAAAGGGAAACAATTTGAAAAGAGGAAGTGTTATTATGCAAGTGAAGATGATGTGTCCAGTGAAGATGAAGAAGATTCTGACCATGATCTGAAAGTACTCATGGCAAAGAAGCAAAAGAAGAAGGCTACTCGAAACAAGAAGATATCTCAGAAAACTTGTATAGAAGAAATTGAAGAAGATGAATCAGATAGTGATTGGGGTCCTTGTAATACTCTTCTTTGTGCAAACAATAGTGAAGATAGTGAAAGTAAAGTTGTGGATCTAGAAGAAGATATCAAGATCAAAGTTGAAGAACAACAAAAGGAAATTGATAAGAAAGATTCTATCTACAAAGAGATGATCTCTCAAATGAAAGAAAAAATAGAAATGCTGAATGGAAAGGTGGACAAGTATCAAAGGTTTCATACTTATGCATCCAATCGAATTAAAGAACTAGAAGCAGAAATCAACGATCTAAATGCAGATCTCAAAAAATCAAGCAAGAAGAATGAAGGTCTTGAAGCTGGAATCATCTCTCTACAAGCAGATCTTGAAGCATCAAGTAAGAAGAATGAGGAACCTCTACAATCATTTGAAAAGGAAGGGCTTGAAGCAGAAATCATCTCTCTCAAAGAAGATCTGGAAAAATCAAATAAGAAGAATGAAGAGTTGCAACAAACATGTGAAGAAAACGAAAATTGGTTGAAAGAAGAAATTCTAAATCTGAAGGATCAAGTAGAAGATGGAAGAAGGAAAGAAGAAAGCATGACAAAGCAATGTCAAGCCCTGGAGGTTGAGGTAAACATTCTCAAAGGTAAATTAGAAGAAAAGGTTAAAATTTTGAGGTTTCAAGATAGTACTAATATTTTGGACAATATTCTGAGTAATGAAAGGTCTCCTGCTATCAAACTTGGTCTTGGTTTCCAGGAAACTGTTAAAGGAGAATCTAGCTCACAAGGAAGTGCAAAAAATTTAGAGGATGTCAATGCAAAACCTGAAGTGTTGAAAGAGACAAAAGGTCAACCAAAAATGATGAAATATCAAAGGAAATCAGTCAATAATGTTGAATGCTTTAAATGTCATAATTATGGGCATGTTGCAACAAATTGCAGAAGCAGAACAATTCAGCCACAAACAAACAGATTCTACTCAGAAAGGTACTCTGATTTCTTCAAGGGATATTGTTTTTCATGTAACAAGTATGGACATAAAGCAGCTGATTGCAAAAAGAGGAAGATTAGAAATACTCATTATGATTCTTATGCTTATTTCTCTGGACACATGAGATGTTATTCTTGTAACAAGTATGGACATGTAGAAAAGGAATGCAGGTTGAACAGATATGAGAAATTGGATAACTTCCAGCACACAAATAGAAAGTTCAAACAAATCTGGAAAAAGATGGAGGACCGATCAGAAACGTAGGGAATATTGACCCCACTGCAGTCATCCGCTTCTGAAGCTTACTTCTCTGATTGACTGCAGGAATGATGTGGGATACATTATGAGATTTAGTAATGTATCGTCACGGGGGGAGCAATGTATGATGTCTCTCATGGTTGATTTGATTATTCTGGTTATATGTATTTCTGACAGAGCATCTGATATGAAGAAGACAGGTACAGGAAGTACAAGTTCAGGGGGAGATGAAGGAATGAGAAAAATTTCTATGCTTCACTTTCCATATGCGGGTTCGATGAACAAAAGTCGCGTATACACGCGAGTTCCAGCAGACACAGTCGCGTATGCATTGATGATAAGAGAATTTATATGATAGCTGAAGATCTGGAGCAGAGGTTCAGGGGGAGCATCAGTCTGATTGTTAATAACTGTATTATTGACTCAATATCAGCTTAGTTTCTCAGTTCTAAATAATGATGATATGATACATGGTCTCTTATGTTGAAGATTGTGGATGAGTCCTGTTTGATTTTTGATGAAGAGTATTCATTGTTGAGATGAAAGTCTTATAATTCGGAGATAAGGGCAGTTCATGCAGAGATTGTTGCTGATGACTTGCTGATGAACGTATTCAGGTTGCACAAGTTAAGATGGAGCACTGGTTCAGGGGGAGAAGCAGGTTGAATACTAATGATTGCATTGTTGGCAATATGGCTGCTTATTCTTTGGTTGTTATGATACTCATGCTCAAATGATGATGACTTAGTACATGGTTTATTATGATGAGATTTTGAGCCCTGGTTGCTGATAAGTATCTTTTGTGCTCACACATGGATGAGTTGGATGTCGTTTGATTCAGAAATAAGAATAGATCATGCAGAGTTTGTTACTATGGTTGAGATCTTTTGCCTACATATGTGACTTCATGTTAGATCTTGAAGATAATGGTGATATTGGACCACATGGATGATTGACACATATTTGAAGATGTTGTTCTGGTATGATAATCTCTCTTGGAAAGATTGTATTGATGCTGCAAAGAATCTGAAGGCTTGGTTACTAATGTGCCTATGATACATCCATTGGATGATGCTTGAAGACACAACTACATTATTCTATCTATCTGTATTCCAGGGAAGCATTCAAATATCTCAGAAAGAAGCTGAAAACTGTCTTTTCCTCACAGAGGATCAGATCTGGTCAAAATATAGAAGATGGTATTGGATACACGGGTTTCCTGAAACACAGTCGCGTATATACACGAGTTCCTGCACATAAAACCGCGTATGTCTGATTGCTGACAAATTTCCTGTTTGGAGTCAGCTCTCTTCAGCACAACTGCAGTGCTGTTTGGTATCTCTGATACTGTTTGATATCTCTGGTGGTGTTCCAGTTCTTATAATTATATTTCTAATGTTTTGATAAAGATGCCTTGATGATTTGTTGGTGAAAGTGTTCAGAGTGCACAAACTAAGGGGGAGCCTTAGTCATATGGAAAGGATGCTTGGATGCACAGATTCAAGGGGAGCATTAGCTTTGCTGAGTATAATGCACTGTTGGCATTATGATGGTTCTGAAATATGTTCTCTTTCTTGAGGACTTTCTGGTGTTGGTCTTAAAGTCATATTTGTACTTTGATGAAAAGGTCATGTTGAGACCCATGATGTAAAATTGTAATATTCAGTCATGTAAGGACTTGTCAAATTTGTAAACCCACTTGGTTGGGTAGTTGAGTCTCATATGTAAATCCAATTGGATGGATAATTGATGTATGTAAGAGTCTTTGGTGATAGGAAGTTTATAGAGTCATGTACTTCATTGAAAAATATGTTTGAAAATTCAGCATGAACTCAGGGGGAGCTTGGTCACTTCAGTATATATCAGATCTGCAGAACGCTTCTTCCACATGAGGAGAACAGGGGGAGAGTTTGTTGGTTTTGATCCACCCTTTGCCCTTGATGTCAAAGGGGGAGAGTGACATGGTGTTTGAATGAAGTCAAAAATGGGGCATGTGTCATGGTGTCACTCTATTACCTATCTGTTGTGGTAACCAAACACCATCGTGGTTGACATCAAGTCCAAAGGGGGAGATTGTTGGCAATATGATGCAGAGTGTTGTCCTTGATGGCAACCCACTGAATGAAGATGAAGACATGCGACTATTGACATGTGCTGTCCTTGATGGCGAACCACCTGATGAATTTATTCTTGACCTGATGGACTTGGTAAACGATGTAAATCTAATATGAAATGATGTCTGTTAGCAATATGATGCTGAGTGTTGTCCTTGAATGGCAACCCACTTGGTAAAGATGATGGCAACTTACTTGATGAAGTTGTGCTTGATATAATATGTGTTGATGAACTAAATCTGATGTATCTACAGTGAGTACAGAAGGCAATGAAGAAAGGAATTCAGCATATGCTAAATCTATGGTGAAAAGAATATGTCTCAAGGCATACGCGGATATGTCTAGGAGAAGTCGCGTATGCACGCGGGAAAGAACGTGCCAAGTCGCGTATGGGCAAAAGCGCTCATAAAGTGCAAAACCAGGGGTAACCACCATGGTATTGACCCATTGTACTGGGTAATGATTCGTCTAAATGACCCCGTCCAGGAATACCATCGGAAGTAATGTGGTTTTGGCTCATGGTATTGAAAAAGGGTAAACCTATATAAAGAGAAGAAATTCATTGTGCAAATCATGAGTATGGAGCAAGATGTCTGAGCTTGAATGAATACTTCTCTGTGAAGTATATTTGTATGGAAAGGGTAAAGGTTTGATAATAGATCTGAATCTATGATGCACGTATGAAGAAATGATGATGCGGAATATCTAGATCTGGAATGTATTTGTATCTGCTAGATCTATTTATGGAAGGCTTAGATCTGAGATGAGGCGAACATATGTCTGAAGTAAAAGGGTAAATCTGAACTGAATAACTGATCTGAAGAAGTATGCTGCTCTATAATAGTTGAAGATCTATACGCTAGTTAAAAACATATTGATATATATACGTGGCTTATTTGAAAGCTTTGTATGTAGTAAATTAGCTCTATGGTGCATGCTGAGGTATACGCTGGTTTGTGTGGACGGAAGCGTGTATATACGCGACATCGAAGAAAGGAAAGCGTATCTAAACTAGTTCTTTAATTAGTAAAGAAATGTAGTGATTATGACACGGTTTTCTTTTGATATCTGAGTATTGAGTTATATGTATTTGTTCCTTAGTTGGTTGTGCTTAAAAGTATGGAAAGGGTTCAGTCTGAAAATATGATGAAATGTGGCACGGAGATTCTGTCTAAAAGGCTTTAGATCTAGTGTGAAAATTGATGGCAATGGTCCATGAGGTGCGAGGTTGTAGCCTTCGATTCAGGGGGTTGTAGCTCCCTTCGGTGAAATTTGGTAAACGAGGGTGAGGGGTCGTAGCTCCCTTCCGGGAGCGCGTAGGTGGAGTCGGGGGTTGGAGCTCCCTTCAGGAGAGGCTAGTGGCAAGCTTCTGGGTGCAACGTCTTGGTGGGTACGCACCGGCACGCTATGTTGTAAGATGTTTTCTCTATAATAAAATATTGAAGGCTAAGCAACTGCAGCGGTGGTTTTCTCCCGACTTGGGTTTCCACCTAAACATACTGGTGTTCATGTGTGATGATTTGTGTGATGGTTTATTCTGTTGTTACTGCACATTTTTACTGTTAACTTAACATCAGATGAATGAATAGTGCAAAGAACTAAGTTAATAAATATCTGCATATTTAGATCTCTGCTAATATGCGAGTTGTATGAAGGATATCCGCATGTATACACGAGTTTACTAAAGGAAAGTAGCGTATGGGTTTTAGAAAGTGAAAAAGTAAAAAGTTTTGAATATGCAGTAAATACTAATTCCCCCCCCCCTCTCAGTATTTTTCCCAACACTTGACACATTGACTGATTAGCCCAATGGAATAAATACCTACATATATCTAAGTAAGTAATTTCACCACTAGACCAAATCAAAATCAAAACCCCAAGTAATCCTACATAACTAGCCTAAAATCAACTTAAATCAACAAAGATAGATCATATAGAGATAGCCCTCTCTGAGCATTAGGAAGGCTATATCCTAAGGCTTAAAAGTAGGTTTGTGGTTACTTTTAGTGTTATTTAAAATACAAAAAATAATAACTAATCTTGAGAGTTATTAGAGTGATAACACAGTGTTTTTATTATCATAAAACAAACTGGTGCATTTTATGAAAAGTGCACTTGTGTGTACTATCAATTTGAACACCGAGACACCATGATCTCTGTAAAAATTGGCTCGGTGCATCTGAGTACTGCAGTGAACTGGTTGTCTACATACAAAGCAACGTAGTGTGTCTCCGTAATCCAGCGCACTATAATGATCCGCGGTGCACCATTGATAAAATCGTCCGGTGCGTCTCAAAATCGAGCGCACCGAAAAAGGGTTAATTTAAAAAAAAATTAACAATCGTAAAAACCTAATTTTTACTTGTTTAGTACTCTAGACCTCTCAAGCACTGATGTGATTTTTTCCTCTCTGAGGCACCCTGCCATCGATGCTCCCATTGCCCACATTGCTTTCATTCATTGCTCATTGTGTGGAGTTCATATTTTCGAAAAAGGTAGGGATTTTTTTTTTTTTTGAAATCCTCAGCAAAGATGCCTCCTTGACGCGCAAACATACAGGTAATCTAATTGTTTCTCAATAAATAAACCTTTTAGTAGATTAAAATTTCAAATTAACTTAAAATTTACCATTTAAAATATATATATATTCTGCATGGTGCGTTTGAGCCATTCGGTTCGCACCATTTGCGGTGTTGCCTATAAATTTACCATGAATGATGTTAACGTAAATCACATTGGATTTTTATGAGGTACCAAGAAAATGCGCAGTGATTATTTTTTTAGAAGTAACACGATGATGTGATCATTTACAGGACCACACCATTCACTATGTACTTTTTTCAGGCGGGCAGTTCATTGACCAAACTAACTGCCTCACGGCAGATAGTTTGGTCAATGCACCACACAAAAATATTTCCTATTTATGTGGTGCGCAAAATTTTTTCATGTGCATTGAGCATGGTGTGTGATAAAGAAGGACGCACTAGTAACGATGCGTTACTATTTTTTTGGGTGCACCAAGTGTTTTTTTTTCAATAATTAATATATATATATATATATATATATATATATATATATATATATACACATTTCTCATTTAATAAAAAAAAATGTATTTAATATGTGAATCATTCAGCGACCTCAACAGAGAGAGTAAAGGGAAAAACAAGAGCATACGGGGGATCGTTATAACATGATTTAGCTGTGGGAGGAATAGGAGAGGGAGAGACTTTTGTAGCCTCACCCTATTACGAAACCCACCCAGTTTCTCCTAAGGGAGGTAGGCCTCCTCAAGTTCTACGATGATACATCCCTAAAGGGCCACGATGGGTTATTGAGACAACTGATCTATAGGAGGCATGGCCACTGATAGGATTTCCAGGTTAGTCATGGCCAATGGTACAAGCCTGCTGAGGAGGACAGCTATTTTATTATTGGCCTATCTAGGCGAGGGCTAGATTTCCCCGCCAGATGTCCCCATCGGTTATGCAATTGTGAGTCAGTTGGCATACTCCCAAAGATACATAAGGGACGATATACTTTCTCCTACATATTTTTAGGTGTCTGATGGTCAGTTACGTATTGCTTCGTTTGGTCTAGACGCGGTGAGGTGCCGCTCACTAATACTGATGAACATTCCACACTATACTAGTGACAGGAAGTGCATTAGTTGCCCTCTTTACTTTATGTTGATTCTTTATTCCAGACGCCGCCTCTTGTGAGATGATCTGATATTTTTTTGCAGTATTTTTTTATAGCATTAGATAGATGTCATTCTCAGGCACGTGGGAGGTTGACCTTCTCTTTTGCTTCAGAGTTATTTTTTTTATTTTTTGAGAGGTTTCTAGAGATGAGGCCTATTTTTGTTCAGCACACTCGTAGGCCGATGTTCCATGTATGGATGTAGATGTGGATCCAGATGATGCGCCAAAGGGGCATGTCCGAATACCCACCCAGGATATCTACTGATGCAATACAGTTGCTAGCCATTGCTGATGATCACTCGTTCATAATGGTGTCGTGTCCGTACGCCAGTTTAGATTAGAGAGGGTGTAACAACATCCTCTTCACTCAGAATGAGCCACCAGATGCTATAGGTAATATTAGTGTTTTATTTAAGTTAATATAGTTTCATTTTATTTTCTTAATTAATTAATTAGAATAAAATTTATTCTAACACGTTCTCTAACTTGTTTTATTAAATTTTTCAATGAAACTGTCTAATTATTCTTGTGTAATATACATTTTGTAGATATTGGCACATTCATTGGGGACATGATTCCACCCCCACCAAATGATCTGGGTGTAGATCATGATGAGGAGATGGCGGAGGTGGCAGATCAGGGTGACAAAACTGATCCTCGAGTGCAGATGCCTATGGGGATGCAGCGTAGGGCGGACACCCGATTCAAGATGGATTTGGGCGACTGACTGTGTCTACTCCTGGTCGAAGAGGGAGGCCGTCGTGCTAGGATTAGAGAGAACCAATATTATCGTAGGCTTATAGAGATATAGAGAGACATGCCTGATGATATGATGACCCTTATGCGTCATATCGTTGGAGCTTCCAGAGTATTGGTGGGTAGGAGGGATAGACGTCATGGAGATGTGTGACATAGAATATCATATGATTATCATGATCACAAGGGGAGTGATCATCATTCTAGTATTCCACCTCATCCTCCTTCACCTCGCGCCAGAGATGAGAAGCCAACATCGAGTCCCGATCAGTAGGCATCTTTTGAGCAATCTACACAATCTCAGCAGGAACCTAGTCTTGAGAAGACACAACCATCGACTGAGGAGGCACCTGATCCTGAGCAGGCTGCACCATCCACTAAGCAAGTTGCACCATCGATGACTCATCAGCAGGAAGTTCCTTCATAGATTGCAACATCTGATTAGTAGACAACTCCTGAGCAAACTGCACCATCTGATCAACAGGCACCTCCTTAGCAAGCACGTCATCCATCTGAGAATGAAGTTGCACCATTGACTGAGCAGGCCTTCACTAGTACTAGTATTGATGTAGTACCATGAGATATTTGAAATTTATATGAAGTTATATTACATTTGTATATTTTTTACATTATATATGTGTGTGTGTGTGTGTGTGTGTGTGTGTGTGTGTGTGTGGTACATGTGTTTTATGTTCATGTTGATGTACTTAATTTACATGTTGGTGTTCATCATGATGTGTATATTGTTAGGCCATGTTAGACATGTTCATTTAATGTGCTTGCAGATATATGTGTATGTGATGGCAGTTATTTGACATGAGATGTATATTTGATGTTTGTGTTGTGATTATGTTATACAATGTTTGTGTTTTGTTAGATGATCATGATCACAATGATTAGATGATGTTAGCGAATTTGAATGTGTTTTAGAATATGATGTTTGAACGATGGTTATCATGATCGTGAAGTTTCTTTTTAATATTAAATCATGATATTTATTAAATATTATGTATTGTTAATTGTAAAATTGTGTAATTGTAATTGTAATTGTATGTACTTTCATGATTCAATTTTATTAAAATTGTAAATTTTGTAAATTTGAAAAATTGTAAATTAATTGTCAATTTTGAACCATAACGACCACAAGTAAAATGTATACCGTACATATTGTTAAATTACCATAATTGTAAAGTTGTAAATTTTTAAATTTGTATGAATATAAATAATTCTAAAATAATAAATCTAGAATAATATGATTTTTTGTAACATAATAAAGTTTAGAAAATAATGCAAATAAATTCATGTTTAGAATTATCATTATTTTATTATGATCTTACGTACCAAAAATAATAGTATACATTAATACATTTTTTAAAATCTTGAAGATATCATTCACGCACATTTAAAGCAATCAAGTAGTTGTATTATTTTAGGAATTGACATAGAAAAAATAACTTGATACAGTGAATTCTTTTCGAGATCAACATAAATGCAAACTATCAAGTGAAATGATTTTAACATTAACACAATGCAAACGAATTAATTCAAAATAAATATTATAATGTTTCGAATAAAAAAGTATTAGTTATAAGGTTAAGTTCTCTTATTTATAAAAACTTATCTTAAATAGTATAAATGATAAAATAACACATGTACCATATCACTCTTTGTTCTCATGATCACCCTCATTATCTTCCAGCTCGCTTGGCATGATAACATTATTTTTCTCAAAATTACATTTTGATCTAGGTTCATGTGTCAATATGAACCACCAATACCTATCCAACACATATGGGTAAAAAGACACTTGGTTGCAGTGTTTGGGGAAAATGTAAGCCTCCTTCGCTTCATCCCACACCCTTCTAGAGATGATACATATCAGCCTTCTATCACGACCTTCCTTTACATTATTCTGATCAAAGGTGTCCCACCACTTGCACCTAAAAATAACACATTGGAAAGAATATTAGTCCACTTCAATGATCTCTTGTATCTTTTCGATGTAACCTAACGTCCCTCATACTAGGTTTTGATCATAGTGGCTAGCTCAACTAGACTGATCGAACTCGACTTCCACTCCACAGTCTTGTGTTATGTGTCCATCATCAACATTTTCTGTGCAAAAATTGTGTCCATATGCCCACATAGATGGGAACAAATGCACCTATAAAAATGTTAAAAAATCATAGTGTCATATGTCTTATAATAACCCAACTGTTAAAATATGAAATATATATGTTACATTTCAAAGGTGCATTATTAAGTTTAAAATGTACATAAATAGATTATCATCGAGTTTCTGCAACCAATCCCTACGTTTAGCACATCCTCTTCAGCACGAGGGTAACGACCGGTTGCACCGTATTTCTCTCTGACTTGGTTAGAAACCCAACTATTGCGGTATATAATTGGCATATTTTATTTTAAATTATCGATATAAGGCACAATTCTACCATTCAACAGTCTCAATTATTTCATGTCATGATCCCATTTCATCCTCTTTTGTTCCTACAATGTGACCCATGGTTGTGTCACTTCGAAATTGTAAAGAACTAATTTATTGATTTCTTCAATTTTTGCATTCATTGATGGAATCAAACTGACATATATTACAAATGATATCAACATATACATGATATTGAAGTTCAACGTGAATATTTACTTTGTGTAAATTTGAAAAATTATAATTCGCTTACTCTTTATCGAGCGCCTTTTTCCATTTGTTTGGAGAAGCTCCCCTTCTCTTTTGTCTTCGTCGCTTTCATCATCCCAAATAGCCACAACTGATCTGTTGTTGATCTTCTTGATGTAATCACTAGAATAATATAAATACTCATACGATATGTACCCCTCTACCATAGACCCCTCAGGTTTTTCCCTTTGTCGAACAAAACATTTCAATTTATTCATGTACCTCTCTAAGAAGAACATCCAACGACAAGAACCCGCCCCAAATAATTCAACCTCATCTACTAGGTGGATTAGAAGGTGAAATTGTAATTCCATCAAACTCATCGGTAGTTCCTTTTCAAACATAAAAACAATCTCAAATATCTCTTGACGCCACCGTGGAATGCTAGCCATATGAATCTCCTTTGACGTTATCCAGCATACAAATGCAGATAATTTAGATATCGCATGTCCTAGGTCTTAGGGGAAGTCATGTTTCACACACCCATGCATGAACAAAGGATAATGACACTGCAAAGTTATAAACACATGCAATAATATACAAAATTAGTTATGTTTTATGATCCCTGCATGGGATAAAATTTATTAAAACAACAAATAATAAAATCATGCTTTTTACATTATACGTACTCTTAGAAGATTCAAATGGTCATGCGATTTCAACCCCAAAAAATGTTCTTCCATGGTGAAGCATCACTATAGTGAAGACCCATATGAAGATGGCACCCTCACACCCAGTATAACTTCCTTTGCCAAAGAAATATCATCTTTTCTTAAAATCCATGGGACATCACCTTCTTTGAAATACCAATTAGAGGGACCAGTTGCGTCTGATCATGTACTTTCTAATCGTCTTGGCCAATGTTTCTTTTTATTTTTTGAAGTGATAAGATCTTTCCTAACAACCAATGTGTCACTTTGTTTCAATGATATGTGACTCCATAAATAATATGAAACATTTTTAAATATATGTATAGGATCTAATAAGTGGGTAATATTAAGATTCCCCCAACATGGGAGGTTATAAAAGATAGATTTCATTTTCATCCCAATGGGAAATTTCTCAACATAGGTGTCGAAAAATTCTAGATCATTGAACATAGGCTCCCCATTTGAATCAAACATTTCTATGAACTCCTTATCCTTCTCTCTCTCATATGCTCTAAGACATTCAGTTGGTGTCGTTATTGCATGCCTTTGGCTTCTCTCTCGTTTACCATTCAAAGAAGATGTTTCTCTTCTGTAAGGGTGTTCTTCTGGGAGGAATAGCTTGGAGTAGTCATACACTAGCTTTTGTAGGTAGTTGGACCATCTAGCTTTCAGAGAAGTTCCACAACATTTACATCCATAATACCCTTTTGTTAGAAGACCTGTGAAATTATTGTATAAAATATGCATGACACGTTAAATAATATCATGAAGACTAGAAAGATTACAACTAATTAAATAACTAATATGAGAAATAATATTGTTACGTATATAAACAAATCAATGAACATGTAATTTACTAGAGAAATATCCTAAGTGTGGATAATCATGTTTCATGTAAGCACATATGCCATACAACGTGAAACTCCTCTCTATTGAGATGGTTCTTAATACATCATATACATTTATCCCATCCCATAATTCCTTCAATTCATCTACCAGTGATTGTAAGTAGACATCCATATTCTTCACTTTTCTTCTACTAGGGAATATGAGAGCCAACATAAGATGTTCATTATTCACGAAAAACCATGGGGGGATATTGTTATTGATCACTACTATATGGAAAACATAATAGTTGGTGTTCTAGAGGGAATATGATTTGACGCCATCCATGGCTATGCTGAGTCATAGACATCGTAATTCGTTCTTGAATTTTCTAGGCCATGTATCCTCTATATTATTCATGGCTATTTAATATTTTGGGATTCACATAACTCCCAACTCACTTCCATGTGAGGCATTTCTTCCCTACAACATAGCTAATTCTTTGGAACGAAATAGCCTTTGAATCCTTCATATTATAGTCACGTGCCTCAATATCTTAAGAGGAGGACCACATGATTTACCCTTCTTCTTTATTTATCATACCTATTATGCCCACATTTTAGACATATCTCTTTTTCTACATATTCTCCTCTACATAGAATACAATCATTTGGACATGCATGATATGATATGTACTTAGAACCCAACATTTTCAACAATTTCTTGGCCTCTTCGTAGCTATCGGGAAAGACATTATCACTCAAAATAATGTTATATTTGAATAACCTATAGTTGGTTGTGGACAATATTAAATGTACTTTAATGCCGATAATTATTGACGTTCATAAAATTGACCATTTGTAATTTTGATTTTGTGATTATATTTCGCAAAATATAAGGGACTTGATGGTCAATTACCTCAAAATTTCTAAGAAACATGCATTTTCCAAGCCAAACTTTGCTTTCATGTTGTACAGTAATATCGTTGTCCCCAACTGGGTAGACTTTGACTAACCACCAGGTCCAAAGAGAGGGATGGTGGAAACAAATTTAAGGCTTTCGAAAAAGGTATTAGCGATATGAGCATCATCCCCTAACTAATCATCACTATGGAAGGCATCTAACAACATTATTTCCATGGTAGTCGTATCCCTTAAGTAATCATCCATACCAACCTCTATTTGATTGCCTCCATTGCTAGCTTGTGAAGAACTATTATTGTTGTAGTCATTCCTAATTGGTGAATCTGGATGTAGTGGGAATTGAATAGGTGGTTGATTCAACCATTCTTGGCATCGTTCATCTCCAAGTTTTTCTCTTAATTAAACCTTCTCTTGATTTGACATTGTCGTGGGGTGCAATGGAAGATGGTAGGTAGGTCGTTCATCATCACTAGAATCCTAATAATTTCAAAAAATATATTTGAACATGATTAGCACAAAAGTGATTATATCACTTAGTAAGCACGTAAATTCATGATTAATTAGTTTGACATTGAAATAATTACATTGTACCAAACAATTATTACTACCATCATTGTCCCGGGATTGTAGCTAGAAGATGGTATGTTACGATTGGCAGGGTGAAGCGGTTGTCCATTTTCATCTACCAACTGCACCTAGCAGTATGCTGCTCCTGATAAGAGCTTCTGATGTTTTGCAACTATTTGAATATTTTGTGCATCTGAACTCGATTCTGAATCTTCATGAACTTGCAAATTTGTATACATTAATTTTATTCCGCTGATTGAGATTGATAAAAAAAAATCAATTAGATAATGAAAATATAAATAAAATATGAAGTAATTACGTCTGGAGATGGATAGGGAGAACATCGAGATGGACTTTGAGAAATATTACGAGATATATTTTGAATAATTGCCCATTTGATATAATTATGATATTTTTTCCCTACATTTGAGCAAAATCAAAAATAAATTTTGGTGTACACACCTAAAAGTAATTTCGGTGCCTTAAAAATGGACTTATTGTTATCGATGCTAATGTACTATTAACCACATTGGTGCAATTTTATTAACAGATGTACTGGTGCTGTTAGTTAAAAAACACACTGAATATCGGGAAAAAAAAAAGAGCAACTTCATTTTTTTGAAATGAAAAAAAAAATGGTAAATTGAAAAATGGGGAGAAAATTATTTTCAAAAATCTAATTTCATAAAAAGGTTCTTTAAATAGTAAAATATATTCATTATTTCATTAATTTTGCAAAAACATTTAGGGAGGGATTTGCACGAGATACATACCTAGAGCAAGAGAGCACTATGGAGTAGAAAAATACTTTCGAACAACAACAACACTATTCAAAGAATAAAAATTTGAAACATCTGGTGATTCACACAAAACCCTGTAGTATAGTAAAATTGTTAAATTTTAATGTAATAATTGTTTTTTTTACAGTATCTGTTAGATTTAATACATGCATAGTAAAATAATTTAAATTTTACTGTGCATTTTACTAATAAAATCATTTACAATCTCTATTCCTATTTACATTTAATTCAAATTCAGAACATTTAAAAAAAAACATTCTTACGTTAAACCCTTGCTTCTTCTTGTTTATGTGACTTCACAATTAGGGATTTTCATTTTAGATTTATAGGGTTTGTATTACTATATATATAGGCGTATGACATCGAACCCATGGGACCACTTGCAAAGTTAGATCTCAAACCATGTCGGCCCTTGCATGATTTTTTTAAAAACATATTTTTTTTAATCGGTGTGCATTGCTTAAACAGCGCACCGATGCATGATTTTAGTATAGCGCATCGAGCACATACTGACAAAAAACATTGTTTGATAAAAACAATTTTTAAACATTGTTTGATAAAAAAAGTTTTTACTAATTTATGTTTATGTTAATCGGTGCACCAATTTTAATATAACACATTGGGTCTCCTTGTTAACAAAGAGCACCATAATGTGTTTCTACTCTATTGGCGGTGTGTTTATAAAAACCTACTGCACAGCGTTTGGTGTGTACTTTGCAAAAGGCACACTGTTTTCTTGTTTTTTTTTTTTACCTGAAAGTTATGCGATTTATTTGTAAAATATATTAATGAATGGTACAGGTTTCATATTGATAATGAAATGGCTGACAAGAGTTCCAGTAAAAAAAATAATGAAAGCACATCCAGAAAAGCAAAAAAGGCAAGTTCTTTGTAAATTATTTACAAAATTTATTATTTTTGAACTATATGTAAGTTTAAATAATATGTATTGTTTAGTGTGTATCATGCAAAGCCACAAAATAATGAAGCTCGATAAGATTATTTTTGATCTAAGACCATAAGTGCGTAGAACTTTGATGGAAAAATTGCAGAAGGATGAATTAGGTGAATGAAAAAATATTATCGATCCAATATGAATTTATTGTTTGAATTTTCATTAATAATATACTTAAAAATATTAGATAACATGTTTCAAACAATCTATTAATTCATATATGTTTAATGTTCTATAGGGACCAACATCGAAGAAAAGGAATGTTCTTCTAAGAAAAGAAAAAAAATAGAACATGCAAATGAAAATGAATTTCTCCTTAGCTCATTTGGAGTGGCGTTGGAGGTTAACGAAAAGGGGAAAACCATTTAAAAAACTTTGAGGGATCTAGTGGAATGAATGTATAGACATTTTTTCTACCTACAATACAAAAATCAATCCAATGATTCCAAGAACCAAATTTTATTTAAACTATAGGATGAGCTTCCACAGAATTGGCCAATGAGACATGTTAGACTTTTAATAGCAAAAACATACAACAACAAAAAAGAAGGATTGAAAAAGTAATATTCCTTTAAATATTTTTCTAGAATTATATGTATATATTACTACAAATAAATCTTTTATAAATATCACTTTTGTTATATTTACTTTTCATATATCAATATAAAAATTAATTAGTTTATTTTCATGTTACATTTTTAGGAAGATTATGAAAATCTCAAAGGATGAACGAGTTGATATCAAAAATATGCCAGTAGGAATGTCCAAAAATGTGTACAAGGAGATGGTCAAAGAAATGGACACAATTGCATCGCACGAGGAGCTATCTCAACAACAACATGCTTCAAATGTAATATGTAATCATTGAATTTTTACATTGGGTACAATAAATAAACAATTTAGCATTAAATATTAATTTTCAAGTATTTTCTTCTAGAAAAGAAAAGAAAATGGAACCCATTTAGCACATAAAATAGGATGAAAAGGAAGAAAAGGGTTGATATCTATGTTTGTGAGTAATTGTTACTTCCTTATAACATCTTAACTATATTTCATTTTTATATATTGTAAGTTGTTTTACAACAACCATCATTGAATGTCTTCAAACAGGTGCTAACATACAAAGAAGAACCATCAGAAGAATTGATTGACATTGGGTTAAATGTGGGTTTCCAGTATATGTTGGCATATCAAAAATTAATAGTGGAATTTGTAATAATCTATCTTGTTCTAATTAGCTCCATATATAATTAATAGAACAAACAAATCTTTTATATTAAATCTATGATTTGTTATGGGGTATAAAACTTGCAGGAATCGAAGTATGGAACTACGCCAACAAATGAATTGTTAAGAGATCAAATGAAATTTTGTTTTGAAATAATGTGTATAGTTCATGAGTCAATTCTTGCTATGGTACATTTCTTTTAGATTTACATTGATGTATATTATTTAATATCACAATTTTCATTATTTTCACCAATGTATAACACTCGTTACACTTTATTTTTATGTTTGTAGATGGAACTTGAAGAAGAAGAAAACAATCAACACAATGAACAAAACATTCCTCCAAATAACCGAAGTTGTGGAAGTAACTCGAGCAGTGGCAGTAGTTCCAGCAAAGAATGATGATCAATATGTTTGGATATCAAAGAAAAGTGTTGTATTTTATGAAATATTTTTCTGTGAAATCTAACATTTTGTTTAATGTAATGGACATAGTGTCCCAATTGAAAGACAAAGGGATACCAATAAAAGTCTCATTTTGTATGCCAAAGATTTTCTTATTAAAATATATATATAATAAAAAAGGTTTTAATTTATTCTATTGTGTTACCCATTTTCATTGAGAAATGTGACAACATTGATTTAATATATGGATAATTAAATATTATAATTAAGAGATGTGAAATCGGATGATATGATATAACAAATTAATCCAAACATAAAATTGAAATTCACTAATAAAAATTTAATTGATATGAATATTGGTACAAGATATGTGTCGACTTTTAATGAATAATAAATTTTAAAAAATCACAATAATTGCACTGTCACAGGTCAATGTTTGTAAAAATAGAAAATGAACACTAGTGCATGTTAATTACTGTGCACCGGTGTGTTTGTATGATATTTTGCAATGGTGCATTTCTACGACCTATGGGCACCACAAAAATACCAATACCAATTAGAACGACCAGTGCACTTTATTGACAACTACCACCCATGCGGGCGAATAGGTGTTGCATGCACCGATATGGTTTTCCTTTAATGCATCGGTGAATTTTTATAACTTAACGGCCTAGTGCATTTTAACACGTAAATGACCCGGTGTGTTTTTACACCTTAACGACGTCGGTGCATGCACCTTCCTTTAGCTTGGTGTGTTTTAACACCTAAACGGCCCAATGCGTTTTTACACCTTAACAGCACTAGTACATGCACCTTGCATCTTCCTGGTGTGTCTTTGTGAGTGACACTCATGGGGACATTGCTAAAAACACCTCGGGCTTTCAAAAAAAATTTTACCATCCTGGTACTTGGTATATTTACATTATTGGTGAATACATGGTAAAACGCACCCATGTGTTCACACATGATGTGTGCACCGATGAGAAAAACATCCGTAAAAACCTTCGACCACCTAGTTTTTTTTAGTTGTGTTGAAGTTCTGTTATAAGCTCCGTCAAAACCTAAATTACCAAAAACAGATGTTGTATCAAAATTTTTTTTGACAATTTTGGCCAATTTTATAACACTAAAATCCTCCTTTATAACCTCCACTAGAGGGTCTTTTCCTTGTAGTGCTAGATTTAGAACTGTCAAAATAAAGTGTCCAAAATAAAGATTCAAATTTATCTACAATAGTATCTAGAATATTAGTATATTTAGAAAAATGTGTTTGAGAATAATTTTCAATTTGCGAACCAACATAATTTCCTAAAAAGCGTGATTCCAGAGTTGTAAAACTTCCAAAAAAAGATTCCAAAGAGTAATTCACAAGAATGTTATTTGTGAAAACTACAGGTTTGTTTTCTTCATCGAAATTGGTAACTTAGTGTTTCATGTGTCCTTCTCTATCTACTTCAATCTGATTTGGTTTACCATTATAAGGAAGCCAAATATGTGACCAATTTATTTTGAAATACCCATGTAAATTCTAAGACCAATCTCTACTTAATATAAGACTGCAAAATTCAGGAATATCAATGATTAAGATATCAATTATCTGACAAACCTTTGGATTTGAGTATTGCCTTATAAGACTGAGTTTAACTCACATAAAACTTTAACCTTGGATCTATCTAATTGCACAATCTACACAATAGAATTTTCAGGAGTTATGTTCAATTTGAGACATACTGAATATGGCATTATGTTCGAAGAAGCTCTTGATTCTATTAGGAAATTGTGGACATTATTGTTAAAAATCTCAAAGATTAATAAGAAAGGACTATGAGAATTAGATCGATCTCCAATTAGAATTGCATCTAAGGCATCAATTTTATCAGTGTTATCTCCTAGAGGTTTTCCTTTTCCTAATACATCTTTTTCTATTGGCAAAGGAGACATAAGAAAAACATTTAATTCTTTAAGAAAAAACATTCGTTGTTGTTTAAGTTTACTTACCTCATACATGGATATATTGAATTTCAATTTATTCATATCTTCGGCGATATTATATTCTATGTCCTTATTTGAAATGAAAAGAGTTTTGGATGTAGAAGGCGAATTAGAAGGGGATGTGGAAGACTCAAGTGATTTGGAAAGATAGATGGGAGACTTAGGAGAATAATTCTTCAAGGCACTTTAATCTTTGTTAATAGGAGTGGCTGATTTCTGCTTTAAATTTAATGATGGTGAATCATTACCTTTTTTTCTCCTAGTTTCAACTAGCAACACTTCTTTCTCTTCTTCGTTTTCAGATGTAGTGTGATCCCATAATACATGTGCTTCGACTAATTATTATTCTCCTTCTGATTATTCTGCAGAAAAATATTGCTCTTCATCTTCTTCTTGATCTGATTCTACATTGGATATAAAATTAGGTGGTTAAGAGGATGAAGGTTTTATTTTCCTAAAATATCTAAAAGTATTTCGAGGCGAATATGAAACCTGCTTTTTGATCTAAAGCATTTTGTTTGACATTATTTTAATAACTTTTTGTAGTCCTTCTAAATCAAAAGCATCTTTGATGGCTTCTTTTTAATTTCTTCTTTGAAAGTTACTTTTTTAGATTTTCTTTCTTATAGAATGGTTTTATTTTCTAAGGCTAAAATCCTTTTTTCGACAGATATAGCTTATTTCATGTTATCAATCAGAGTGTTTTTATTTTCTCTATCTACGAAAATGTAAATATTTGAGAATAATGTAGAAATATACCATTATATTTGAACATCTACACCAAGTTGAGAAGCTTGTGGAATATTGTTAAGAAATTATTGAATCTATAATTAAATTATTTAATCCTTTCATTTGAATTTTATTTCAAGTTGGAAATATCATTTATCAATGTCGCAGTTGTGCGATCATCTCCAAAATTTGTCAAAAATTTCTCTTGAAACATATTCCAATTAGTAATAGAACTTGATGGTAAAGAAAAGTACTGGGATCCTGTTGATTCTAAAAATGTATATGCAAATAGTCTACATAAGAAATCTTCTTTTGACAACTCTTTAAGACTAATGGCTAGCATTAAATTATGTAGGTGTTCTTTTGCATGGGTTCCTTCATCTAGATTAAACATTGGTAACCATTTCTCTGGATACTTAGGCAAAGGGTAAAGTGGTGCAGGCATGTTGACAGCACCTAGATTGGTCCATGTTATATTATCCATTATGGGAATGTGACTAGAAGAGTTTGTTGTAGTATAAGAGGTTGACTGTGTGGAGGAAGTAGCCCCTGTGCTAATATTAATTATACTAGCACCTGTTGATTGAGAATGAGTGGTGGAAATGAATGAAGGGGTTGGATGAGGAGAAGAGGAAGAAGTGGAATGAAATAAAGGTGTTTGTGGAGGTAATGAAGAAAAAATCTCACTAGTTGAGGATTAGGCTTTGTATTTCAAAGTCTTCATCCTATGAGGAGGTAGAGGGAACTCAAAATGGGTAATCCCAAGTTTCTCACTTTGAGATCGAGTCAAAATCCAAGACGGTGTAAAAGAAGATGATATGCTTCCGTCAGATAACTCAGAACATTGAGTCTCTTCTTCAGAAATATAAAATCCTTCTAATTTCTTAATCAAAATCTAAACTTTAGGTGGTTCTTGTAAAGAAGGCTTATCAGCTGTCTTAGAGCCAATACTACGAGACTTTACAATTTTTCTTACATCCGGTGTAGGAGGGAGATTTCGAGTGAGACATAGAAGTAGGAGGAGATTTTGAGGGCGAATGACTCTTTGGATGTGACCCTTTTGATCAGACCTTTTTTCCATTCATAGTCGGGGACCCTCCTTCTAGTGCCAAAAATGTTGAAGGTTGAAAATTGACTGCCTCAACATTGGGGAATACCACACGGTCTGGAGCTTAAAGCAACTCCTTTTCTGTTGAAATGGGTGGGTCTGACTCTGGATAAAGGGACCAGTTTTCCATTTTAAAGAGATTTAATAATAACAAAAGAAATTAAATCAAAGTGATGGAATTATTTTAAAGCTAATGATAAAACTAAAACTTATTCTAACTATTTCCCGAGATAAAATTTCATTTAATGTGATCTAATAGAAAGATTTCACAAAGTACATAACAATATAGATCGTTTCATACTTTAGTGAAAAGAAAGCATGCATAAGAAACTAAATTAATTACTTTAGTTGATTAAAGGTCAATCACATAAAATATCTCTTTATTTCATATATAATCACAAATCATTCAGTACTTCATATCAATAGTGGAAATGACATATTGTTTGCAGAGTAACTTATATAATAAAATTACATCAAAATAAGATAACTATCAAATTCAATAACATAAAGAAATAATACAAAGATAATAGTACCTCATGCATCAGTGCTCTATATATGAAAATAAAACTTTTAGCTTCAGCTTTCAATTAGATAACTTCTGATCAAACAATAGTGCAAGTTCAAAGCTATCTTCAGAAAATTCTGGACCCATTTCTAAATGCATGAAAGGGGTTTAAATAATCTATTAATATTACAAAAATAGTTAGCTTGGAAATGAATATTCTATAAAGCCTTGAACAACTTTAAACTGAGATAAAGGACATCAAAATAGTAATCAATTGCAACAATATTCATGATTGTTTCCCAAATCCATTCCTCATATGTTCTTTTACATTGCAAGTATATGTCATCCGCTTGAGCTCGGGAGGATGCATTCGATGCATGCGCATTTGACCAAAACTCTACATCGTTAACCGCTGGAAGAAGTTGAGTTGATGCATTTTTGAGACACCTCAGCGTGAACCACTAATTGTGTGGTTTTAATAGGAACTATCAATAAATTTCAAAATTTTCTTTAGATAAACTTTGAATATCTTCAATTTTCTTTCTAGATGCTTCTTGCCAAGATTGTTTCAAGATTATGACTTATGGAAAGGTGTCTTTTGAGAATTCCTGTATTAGATTAAATTGTAGTAGTGTATCGATGATGTATTTAGTGAGTTTGTGGCAAGATTCCTGGCTCTGATTATAGCCATTTCTGCAATTTTCATTTTTATGTCCCAATCACCAAACATAATATCCTTTTGTGACTCTTCAATTCTGGTAATATTGGTTGATCTTCCTTTTTTGTTATCCTGCCAATCTATAAAGTGAGATATTTTTTCATCAATCTCTTCATAAGATTTCCTCAGCTCAGAAAATTGAGTGACTAAATAATTACTGGTTTTTTATAAGTCGTGAATTAAATATAACTTATGATAGAAAATATATTGTTGCTTTGTCAAGAGGATATCCAATTATGATGCTTCTTTTCAGACTTCAATTATTTCAAGATTATCCTTCAACTGGTCAACTCTTTGTTGTAATTTCCATATCTGTTGATCTTTATCTTTGACTTCTTCTTCAAATTTATTTTTCAGATTATCAAAATTATTTTTCAACTCAGCAAGATTCAATTGCCATTGTTTCTCTATTTCTTGCTTCTCCACCTAGAAAATTTGCTCCAACTGAGAAATCATTTGATATTTTTCTTTTATTAATAGTTTTATCTCAGCAGGTTTATCCATGGTTGCATTAGCATAGGCTCCTGCGAAATGAGATAGTCAATTTAGATCCTCCTTCAGGGCATATTGGGCTCCTTTCCAAAGAACTTGAAATGAAGTATCATTAGGAACCAACACTTGAATCTATGCCAATATCATTTTCTTCATTGGCTTGCTCATGATTGCCTTGTGTTTTGGACCATAGAAAATTTCGAATGGTAGAATTTCCTCAATCTTAAGGACTATCTCTGTAGTGGGAAAAGCAAGAATTATTTCCATGTCTTCTGCTACATGAGAACAATTTTTCATTTCTAAACTGGTATTTTCTGGAAGTATTTATGTATTAACAGTATTTTGTGGAACCTCTACCGTAGATGAGTTTTTCCTTGTATTTTCTAGAACTTTTACAGCTTCTCTATTGGTTATGATTGGTTTTATAATTTTCCCTGTAGTGATCACTGTTGGTTCTATAGTAACTGAAATTGGTTTTGTGTTGACCACAACTGATTATGTTCCTTCATGGTTGGAACCATTTGCAACATGTATTTCCTCAGCCATTAAAAAAAATTTCAATTATTCCCAAACCTTGTCGATCTATTGCTCATCTTTAACTCCTTTTTTTGGCTGAACAACTAATATAGTTGTTTCTGTATTTTTAGCACTTGGAAGTTGGGAAGAAGATATAGATGATTCTGCATTCTCTGAGTTCTCACTGGAATGTCTTACCATAAATTCTTGTAGATGAGCTATTTTTTTCTGATGATAATGCTTAAAATTAATCAATTCATCAAGAGTCAATCTATCAGTAGCTAGTCTTTCTACCATAGAATATTCTGGAACCATTTCAAATAAATCATAAAATTTATCGTCCTCGTTTGAAAACGGCGTGAGTTTTACTTGAATGGTAACATATTTAGCAACTCCATTAAGGTCAAACTCTAGGTTTGGTATTACTGAAATACAAAAAACTTTTAATTTCTCAATTTCAAGCAAAGAATGCTTGAATTTTCTAAAGTATGTGTGCCACAAGGTATAGGGAAACATGGCCAGATGGTTTTCTTTGCATCTCTGACGACTTTCGTTAGGCGTTGTCCAATTCTCTAATAAGAAATTTCTTTGGCCAACAAATTATCTAGAACAAACATCGGAAAAACATGGGGATGGGCTAGGCTACCGAAAACTCGAACATAAGAAAAGTTTTCTTCTTCGAACCATTTTTCCTATTGGCCTCGGGTCTCTATTGGCTTCAGCAATAATTTTTGGGGCTATATTACTCTTGATGGATGGGAGGCATCACTTCATGATAAATATTATAGAAACTGGAATGGTACTTAGATTCCCATAAAATGTCAAAGTAAATTTGAATAGGGGTGGCATACTAAAGAGTCCATTTCCATCCCAAGGATGGAAAGTGATAGGAAAAACATATGGTATCCATAATGTAGGCACTCATGACAAAGGGAGGAGTTCTCCTTTCCACTACATTATTCTCTTGCCTATAATTACGAATTTGAGTTCCCAAATTATTTGACAAAATGGTTTTGAAGTCCATAATATAGCCATCAGAGGCAACCTCAATTAAAGCTACCCATTCTTCAGAAAAATTTTGATTATTTGGATAACCTTAAAGACGAAAAAACATAACAGCAATGTGGGTGAAAGGGCCAACAAGAGAAGCCAGTGAATACATGCCCCTTTCTTCTCACTTGTGTTTATTTGGGACTTTTCTCCATTCTTTGATAATTTCGGTAGGGTTCGGATTTTTATGCATGAATCTCTGGATGAACTATGTATCGTACTTATTTTTGGGTTATGGTAACTGATACATTCTTCTTAGGTCTTCTAGCTTGAATGAACCAATTACTGTCTTTTTTGAAGTGATAAACAGTTTGTCTGTAATGTCTACATGGTCCACAACCCATCTCACCATGTCTGTGTATCAGAGAATTTTCAGACGAGCGTAAATTCTATGAAAATGTGAATTAGCTAAATCACTCCATGCATCCATATCTCTTGGAAGAGATTCATTAGTAGTAGCTCCTCATTTCTCAATTATTTTTCGACTTTCTTCTTCGAATAACTTATAGAGTGCTTCCCAACTAGAGGAACCTGTATCTTGAGTGCATGTAGTATCTGTAAACAGAGGAGCCATTTCTTGACTTTCTTCAATTGGAAAGACTGATTCTTGCTGAATTGCAGACTTTCTCTGTGCTTTGATTAACCTGGTCATATCTTTATGTTGCTATTTATTTTGATTTACCTATCAAGAAACAAACCGAGATAAGCAGAAAATCACTCGAAATATGTAGGGGTCATATCAATTCAATGCAGGCCTTCTAGAAAATCCCTTTGTATTGACCTCAAATCATTACAATTCATTTGAAACCTCGTGATTAGAAACACATAATGTGGTCATTTAATTTTTAAACATGTGTTCACGTGATTTTGATAGTTGCCATTATTTTGGAGTTTCGCTTATCGACCTTTTGATATCAGGCGATGTGCCATGATTTGTGATGATGAGATATGTGAAATAGCAAAATATCGAGATGATGATAGAATGCGATATCAGGATTTTTCACTTGAATAAATGCAATATAGGCGCTTTGTTAATTCACGAAACTTTTACGTTTTGGCATATTTGCATTTGGCTCTTTGGAGCATCGACATTTCAGGAGATTGGAGCTTCGGTTTTATGGTAGATCAGGATTTCGCATTTCGACAGATCGGAGCTTCAGAAATTCAATATTTTTCCTTTCAATGATTCTCTTTTGGCGCGTTTCCATCTATTTCCGACATTCACGTGTGTTTTTAATATGATTGTCCCTTTTGATGTTTTTCTTTGATTTTGGATGTTTTCATAAGACTTTGTTTGTTATAGAAAAGTGTTTTTTATCCTTTAATTTTCTTGTTTTATTTGGAAACATAAGAGAAAATAAACCTAACTTATTTAAACAAAAGTAATTTATCCTAAAAATTTGAAAGGGTCCCCGTAATTCCTTCTAATACTTCTAAGGAAAATGGGGGTTTGTTGAGTACCACAACACTACTCTAAGTGCATCATCAGAGAAAAATTAGAAAGTTTAATTAGACTAATCACACCATTTAAGTGTGATTATCCATGTAATAAAGTGAGTTTTTTGGTTTTTGAATAAGCGTAATTAGCTTAGTTGTGCCTTAATCACGATTAAATTTGATGTAAATGCGTGAAATGACATTTTTTCATCATGCGATAAAATAGGAGTTGGATCTAATGGTCATGATCTAGCCCACCCAAATCAATGGTGGACACACACTCCACACCCCAAAAGCCCATCTCATGGCTATTCGATAGGGGAGTCAGGAGCGACGGTCTCCCAATATTGTCTTTTTCTACATGTCGCCCTCTTGTCCACTCTGCACCCCCCTTCCTAAAATCCTTTACTGCCACTACCCCCCTCTGGGATTACCCCTAATCCTCTTCCACTTACAACTGACCACTCGATGTAGACCCAGCCCCACTTCTCCACTCCTCCATCACCATGTTTCAAACTTGTTACCCTAGACCCGAGCGCCAAGTGTCCCTCTCTTTTTACTGTTATAAATTTACCATTCGACATTACACTTTCCCTCCCCGCTCCATAGTAATGGTAATTTGACAACGGATTTACTCATACTAAATTATAAAAAACCTTGTATTTCATATTGTTGAACCCTTTTTCACTAAAATTATACTCTGTAAAAACAATGTAACTCTCTCACAGAGCGGAGTAGTTCCCACGCAACCAGGATCTTGTCCAACTCCTCATCCAGTTGTTCAAACAAAAATTCATCGGGTAATTACAGTCAATCCATTCCTTTGAATTATGTTTTCAAGAAAGAAACCCACACCTAAAGAAAACCCCATGACACACGCAACTATTGATTTAGACCATCAACCTCTGGTTGACCAATTATACCAAATCACATAGATCAATTGTGAGTTTGACCTCTACGAACTCCACAATTGGCTCAAACAAGAATATATAAACCTCAATGATGAATTTTGATTGTGGGACTCATTCCTTCCCAAATTCATCTTTCCTCAAACCTATTAGTTCCCCAAGTTTGTAACCTAGTGTCAATTCAGATACATTCCTAGTTAGAGGAAAATTGTGGCCTATAATGGTGAACTTTTTTTTGCTATTAATGAAGATTCAGACTCAGAAATGATCCAAGTTCAAATATTTAATCCCATACAACCTTTTCACATAGATTATCTCATGGAGATATACATCAAACTTGATTTCCCCCAGAGGACTAAAATATTTGCGACTTTCTTACTAGAAAATTCTCAATTACCCAAAACAAACCCCCTATCCCCCCTCTATGTTCCCTGAGATGACCAAGAAAATAATATCCATGGTTTCATGTTTATTAGGTTACCACTCTGACCAATGGGTTGATCAAACCATTTTATCCTTTCTTTCTGTATTTTCTGCAAGTAAAAAACCCCTTATCCTCTTTTGTTACAGTGTTTTTTTAACATAAGCCATCTGTTGGGTGCGAGAATCGTACTTAAGAAAACTCCTTTCAACACTTAATTTTCAACCTGGGGTTCGTAAACATAGAGATGAAGCACAGAAAATGCCAGAAGTGGTATGAAAATTTCCTATATATTCCTACTTCTTGAAACGAGATCTTGCAGAATCGAAAATAAAGATCACACGACAATTTACACCAAAGATGTTCTAGTGCTGGAATGTGAAAGAAATTACTTTGCGAAGAAAAAAAATAAAGGAACTTTCACACTTGTTGTAATCAATCTTGATTTCTGAAATGAAATTCTATGTTTATCTCCAGTATAGGTGTTGGCAGGTTCACAAGTGGGCCCTTGGAAAGATCTGTCTTCATAGTAATTTTCCTTCTTGCACCAAGTTGTTATTCATATACTCTTGCAATATGCTTGCACTAGTACAGGTACATGACTTAGGTGCGGGAATTATATTTTACACTTGCATTGGAGATTTATGTCTTTGTGCAGGGGCTCTAAGATCCAGGCTTCGAGCACTCTTTTCATGTAACAGGATATTGGTTTCTGTACCAGAACAAAGATTCTTGCAACAAGTTTTCCAATTAATTTTGAGAAAGGAAAGGGTGTGCTAATATATGAAATAAATTTGCAAAGGTGAATTAGAATTCTGAAATAACTTGCACACGTAAAAGAATTCTTCAACCAAACTGAATCTTGCAATGAAAATAAACTTTGAAATAAAACAAACTTAAAAATTTAAAGCACACTTTCTTCAATGCAGTGCAAAAATAACTCAAATATGACAACAAGATTTTATCCCTATGATATTTACTCACATAAACTAGGTCCGCCTTTAATCTTTGTTAACTGAGAAAGGTTCATGTTAATTATACAGATTTAAGTTGTAATTCTTTCCCTTTAAAAATATGAAATTCAAGCATAGATAGATGTGTCGTAACAACGTTCATTCATTAGTTAACAAATCATCTTTTAATTCCTAGGATTTTAACTCTTGGTAATAAAAAGACTTCTATTTACTAATGAACATTCACTTGCAGAAATAAATCGAATTCTTGCAAAGGAAAGGAATGAAAACAATCTTGTTGTAAGGAATGAAAAACCAAGTTGTATAAATTATAAACGCACTTGTGCAGCAATGATGTGCTTGCACTATTCCAGGTGGAAATCAACTAAGATTCATAAAAAGGAAATGAGTAAAAGTAAATCAAACTTAATTAATAAACACGCTGTTAGCCACCTATAAAATTTGTCATATCAAATAGTGGCTAAATCATGTTTTGAGCCTTCAAGAAACAATTTTATTTCCAAATTGTTGGTTCTTAAAGTCTTATGAAGATGAATTATCCTTGAGTTAATCTTCACTGTTGTTTCCCTCTCAATTATGAAAAATCTGTTGTTTTTCCTGAAGAAAAAGACTACTAAAAACCCATTTTCCTTCATTTTTACCCCTCCTTTCACTCAAAATTAACCTCCTTTTTATTCCCTTTTCCTCATAAAATCCTCCTTTTTTCCTCATTTTTCTCCTTTTCCCTTCACAAATCCCCTTTAATTAGGTTTAAAACTCCTATTTAAACCTTATCAAAACCCCCAAAATCCTTTGAAAAACCTTCAAAAATCATTAAAAACAATCTTTTTTAACTAAGGCATTTAGCCCCCTTTGGCTAAGCCCCTAACCACTTCCCCACCATGCGACCCGGCGCTGGAACCAAACGCTAAGGCCTTGGGCACTTATCACAATTGGGACGTTCATATGGGCACATTTTCTTTGTTAAAATCCATTTTCCCCAATGCGATGAAGCTTTGGTCTATCGTCTCCCGCTGCATTTTCCACCGTTGATCCTTTAAAAAAATCAACGGTCAGCGCGCTTTTATATTCCCTGCACATCTCATTAGAAGCTTCTTCAAGGGTTCTTCTGATTGCGCCCCTTTGAAACCTACGATTGCGATGGCCCGATCGCACCATCGCATCGGCCTTCCTCCAATCGCCGATTCCCGATTTTTTCCCCGCCGTTGATCTCCTCCTGAGATCCAACGGCTCACGTCCAATCGCCCTCCACCACAGCCTCTGACGTTTGAACCCAAAAAATCATTTCTGACCATTGATCTCTTTGATCGATGGCTCCAATCTCATCGCATCGCAACTTTTCTTTGCACCTTTCCTCTCTCCCCCGCCAATTGCGATCTTTTGATTGCATTTGGGCCATCCATACTCCAAGATCTGATGGTCCAAATAAATCCTCACTTTCCTTTGTTATTTCTCAAACCCGACAATGTAACCTCTTTGGCGAATCTCCGATGTTGATCTCTGTAGATCAACAGCCCGCATTAACCCAAACTCCACCTAACCCTCGCCTCATATTTTATTCCATCAACCCTGAGATTAAATCTCAGCCGTTGATCTATTTCATCCAACGGTCCATTTTTAACCCAGTAGGCCCAAATCATTTGGGACCTACCACCCCTATTGGCATAAAATATCATTTGACCCCTTTTCACCTCTGATAAATTTTTTCCCTATTTTTTTTATACTTTCTGCCATTTCACTATGACATTTCCCTTCCGCCTTATGAGATCTTAGGTTAATCTCGATCGTTGATTCACATACATCGACGACTCGGAATTAATTTTTCATTCACTCCCCCGACCACCTCTCCATTGTCCTCAGCATTAAATCCTTGCCGTTGGATGCTTTCATCCAATGGCTGCAATCTAACCAAAATATCTGAAGCAGTCTGAACCTTTCCCCACAGGATTTTTCTAATTTTTCTTTGTTGTGCAGGTTTTAATGGTTTTATCAAATGTTTTAAAAGAAAATTGAAGACCGGGGATTATGATCCCCTAGGCCTTTATGCGTGACGGAGATCATTTTGCAGGGTTTCCCATCAAAGTTTACCACTGCCACATGAACACTGGCGACATTATAAGATCCCTATGTATGCCTGCACATCAACAAGACATAGAAAACCTTAATCAAGAAAAGAGTACCAGTGTTAAATGATCTAGTCATAGCAGAGATGGAGAATTGAAGATTTTTTACGCAGTTTTAAGGGATTACGGCCTAAATCGACTATCTAAAGCCTAATCCGTTCAATTAAACACATTTTGAAGAGAAAAAGACAGAAATTATCCCTAATTAAGCCTAACACACCGAATTAAAGCAAATTAACAGTGTTTAAAGAAAAAAAATAATATCTATCATTTCGAGAAGCCTCCGCTGCCACATCAGAGGCTAATTGAATCCTCTCAGCTACCAAAAGCCACCTGCAGCCTCAAAGCATTCAAAAGAGGCATAGTTATGACTAGAACAGAAGATATTTACCTCAATACAGCTGAAGAGTTAATTCAACCAAAGGAACTTATTGTAAACTATCAGTAGAATTATTACAAGGATAACAAAGAGCCTTAAAGTCAACAAAATATTCCCAGTGAGCTTAATACTTAATTTAAATCAATTAATACAGAGGAAATATCATAAATTTTCTCCATCAAGCCCCTCAAAGGCCGAGAAGCATTAAACTGTATTAATTTAACCTAGAAGTTATTTTATCCCATCCCACCTCCTCATTTTTTCTATAAATACTTCTATAGAAGATGAGATAATGTTGGTCACTGCATATATCTTGCCTATAAATAGTTTACTATAGCTGCTGTAAGCTCTATTTGTAATTGAAGATACCTAAGTTGAGATAAGAAGTTTGAAGCTGTAGAGAAACATTGGACTTGAAGATTGTAACCGGTTTGAAGCATCAAATACAATTTGATTGATGGGATCCTAGTCTATGTCAATGGTGATGTTTTTCTTATTGTAAATTTTTATTTTATTTCTGTTTCCATTCTATCCATCTTCTCTGATAAATAACATCAATTATAGAGTTAGGATTTACTATCAAAGGTACCCTGCTCTTACTGATAAGCTTTATCTACATGTTTTCTTACAAAATTGTGTATTTAAGAATGATTTAACATAGTCCAAGCGGTTAGGAATGTGGGCGTTCCCTCGTCCTACTGTCTAAACTAAACATTGTTCTTGAATGTTATTTTTCAGTTTCTGCCAAGTAAAGTTAAACTAGGGAAGTCTATGGTGAGCCCTGTCCTCTAGTTTTATCTCCAAAGGTTGTCTGAAAGTTTCCCTAAGAGTATGTTGAAAGAAAGCTAGGTTCAAAGTTGCTACCTAATCTTAGACTATTCTTTGTTATCTTATGTGGTGTCTTGAAATTTTACTAAGTAAAGTAGAGCTAGGTAAGTCTATGGTGACCCCTGTCCTCTAGTTTCTTCTTCAACAGTTGCTTTGAAAGGTTTCCCTTAGAATATGCTGAAAGTAGGATAGGTTCAAAGTCCTTACTTGATCTTAAGCTATTCTTTTTGTGTTTTAAATGTTTTCTATTGAAAGTGCATCAAAAGTAGGCTAGTTCCAAAGTACTTAGCTAATCTTATATTACTTTTATGTTTTCCTTAAGTGCATGCCGAAAGCAGGATAGTTTCAAAGTACTTACTTGATCTTAGGCTGCTCTTTGTTCTTCATTTGTTTTATTCCCCTTCTTATTGTTTCATTCCATTCCATAAAATCAAATTTAAAGAGATCCTATGACATAGATGACTTGCCCCATAGACCACTCTTAAACCTTTTTGTTTCAATTAAATCCTACTATGACTCCATAGCCCAATGGATTGAAGCTGCTTCTTGCCTATCTGGTTAGCTGAATCAATCTTTTATTTTCACTCATCTTCACCATTCATTTAGACTTCCTTCACCTTCACATATCTTTGACCAACCAAAACAAACAAAAACCTCGTTCTTAATAACTAGCCTAATATCACATCCAAAAGCCTTAAATATAAATTAATCTTTACACATATAGAGAGATCCCTCTCTGTATTTAGGAGGGCTAGATCCTAGAATCCCAAAGTGGTTCAAATGTT